>PITA01003755.1:0-72465 GCA_004023965.1 Spilogale gracilis
GGGGCGCCTGGGTGGCTCAGTTGGTTGGACGACTGCCTTCGGCTCAGGTCATGATCCCGGAGACCCGGGATCGAGTCCCACATCGGGCTCCCTGCTCGGCGGGAAGCCTGCTTCTCTCTCTCTCACTCCCCCTGCTTGTGTTCCCTCTCTGGCTGTGTTTCTCTCTGTCAAATAAATAAAATCTTAAAAAAAAAAAAAAAGAAAAAAAGAAAATCTAAAAAAAAAAAAAAAAAAAAAAAAAGCTTACAGCCAAATCTGTGTCTTCACTGTAGCAGCTTTAGTGAATACATACTGATAGATACAGACTATACACCATGGGCAGCAGACACTCACCAAGAGAATGGTGGTAGGGACACCAGATTCAGGTTGTATTGGGAGGATATTCAGTTAGTGCATTTCATTTAAATCCACCTTCCCTCCCGCCCTGGCATTTGGTAAGTGTCTCAGTCCTTTTGGAGTGCTATAGCAGAACACCCAGAGGCTGAGTGGTTTAGAAAACATCAGAAACGTACTGCTCACAGTTCTGGGGCTGGGAAGTCCACAGTCATGGTGCAGGCAGATTTGGTGTCCAACGAAGGCCCGCTTCCTGGTTCTCAGAGGACTGACGTGGCTCCATATCCTCAGAGGGCTGGCGGGACTAGTGTTTGCTTTGGGGTCTCATTTATAGGGATGCTGAAGATAAGGGGTCTTTTTCATAAGGGCTCCACCTTCAGAACCAAATCCCCTTCCAAAGGCCCCACCTCCTAATACGATCACATAGGGAGCTGGCCGTTCAGCAGGTGGATTTGGAGGGGAAGCACACCTTCCATCCATCACAATAAGCCATCTTAAATATTTTCCAGACAGGATAGAGGCATAAACAACCAAAAAGATAGTGTACCTTTTCATCCATCTATTTCAAGAGAGCATACACTTTTGAGTCATGATCAGAGAGGCAATTTCAACTGAGCAGTTTATTAGCTTTGTTCTCAGGGAGTAGGAAGACTTCCCTAATGCACTGTAAGCAAGGTAGACCAGGTGGTCTTTGGGTTTTGTGAGTCCATAGTAAGCTTCCCACTGTGGGGGGCGCTTTGGTAACATTTGCTTTATTTTTGCTGTTTAGCTCAGCTTTTTGCATGCCCTTTCTCCTACTGACCTTTTCCATCTCTTCTCTTACTTCCTGCTTTTGCCTTGTTTGTCATGTTTGGGTATATTCCCAGCTGACTTGAAGGCTGACCATTCATTTTTTTCATCTATGCACCATAAAATACTCTTGACTCCCTTCTCCGTGGCAGGCACTGGGGCTGGGTGATTTGAGGGTAGAAATACAAAGCAGAATAATAAAGATTATGGAAAGATTATAGGCATGAGAAAAAGAGAGCCTTGTGGCTACTCTCTCATTTCACTCAGGCTTTCCCACAATGGTCCTTCTCACTGAAAGCTGCCTGGAGCAGTCTATTTAAAATTGTAACTGTCCCCGGGGCACCTGGGTGGCTCAGTTGGTTAAGCAACTGCTTTCAGCTCAGGTCATGACCCTGGAGACCCAGAATTGAGCCCCACATTGGGCTTCCTGCTCAGGGGGAAGCCTGCTTCTCCCTCTCTCACTCCCCCTGCTTGTGTTCCTTCTCTAGCTGTGTTTCTCTCTGTCAAATAAATAAATAAAATCTTTTAAAAAAAAATGGTAACTGTCCCCATCCCTGCCATCCCTGGCATTCCCAATCCCCCTTGCCCCGCTCTACCATCTCTTTATGCCAAGTACTCCTCATCTTTTAGCATAACATATAGTTTACTTATTTGTTGCTTGTATTACTTATTGCTATTATCTGTCTCCCTCTACTAGAATGTCAACCCTGCAAACACAGGCTTTTTTTTTTTCTTTTGTTTTTGCTCATTGATGTATACCAAGGGTCTCCAGTAGTGCCTGACCCATAGTAGATGTTCTGTAAGTATTTGTTTATTGAATGAATTTCAGTAAGGTAAACTCAAAGATTTAGAGGAATAAATTTCTCTAATATGCATATCATGAGAGAAACATTAAGACAGATATTTTTTAAATATAACAATGGCAACAACAACAAAATAAGTAGAATTCCAAGTAGAAAGTTAGAAATGACAGAAGAAAGAGAATTTTGTGGAAGTTCAAATGAAGAAGCCATTACCCTCAAACTGGACTCAAGGGAGGCTTGAAGAAAGATATGGCACCTTAACCGGGGCCTGAAGAGTGAATAGAAGCTGATGAACAGAAATGGAGGTGAAGAAGGCATTACAGCACTTAAAGCAAAGGCAACAGCATAGGCAAAAATTTATGATTGGTTCAGTTGGGAGAGCATGTGACTCTTGATCCTGGGCGGTCCATGAGTTGAAACCTCGCATTGGGTATAGAGATTACTTAAAAACAAACAAATAAACAAACATTTAAAGGCAAGTGTGAAGTGTGAGCATAGGGGCTTATGAATTGAGTTTGACTGGAGCATATGGTACACAATGAATACTAGAAAAATAAGGAGAAAACGGGAGAATGGCCGCTTAACAAATGGATGAAAGATTTGAACAAACATTTCACCAAAGGAATATGTGACTGGCAAATAAGTACATGAAAATATGATAACCATCATTAGTTATTAGGGAAATACAAAATAAATCCACAGTACTGAACTATCTTTTGGGATGGATAAAAGTTTAAAAACCGACCATACTAAGTTTTTTTTTTTGTTTTTTTGTTTTTTTTTAAGATTTTATTTATTTGACAGAGAGAAACACAACCAGAGAGGGAACACAAGCAGGGGGAGTGAGAGAGGGAGAAGCAGGCTTCCTGCTGAGCAGGGAGCCCGATGTGGGACTCGATCCCGGGTCTCCGGGATCATGACCTGAGCCGAAGGCAGTGGCTTAACCAACTGAGCCACCCAGGCGTCCCCGACCATACTAAGTTTTGACAAGGAAGCAAGGAAATGGTAACTCTCATACTTTGCTGGTGAGAGTAAAAATTGTCTAACTGCTTTGAAAACAGTTTGGCAGTTTCTTAAAAAGTTAAAAATAAGCCTACCATATGATCTGGCCATTTCTATCCTAAGTGTTTACCTAAGAGAAATAAAAGCATATGGGAAGGATGGGGTTATTTAGGGTTATTTAGAATAACCTCAAACTGGGTTAGAATTACCCCAACCCGGGGCTCCTGGGTGGCACAGTCAGGTAAGCATCCATCTCTTGGTTTCAGCTCAGGTCGTGATCTCAAGGTTGTGAGATTGAGCCCCACATGAGGCTCCCTGCTGAGCATGGAGTCTGCTTCCGACTCCTTCTCCCGTTGCCTCCCTCTCCCATGTTCTCTCTTTGTTTAAAATAAATAAATCTTAAAAAAAAAAAGAAGAATTACCCCACCCCAAATGTTTATCAGCAGGTGAATGGAAGAGAAATGAACTCTTGATATGTGTAACAACATGAATGAGTGTTAATTTTGTTGAGTGAATGAAAAAGAGTATATAGTGTATAGTTCCATGTATATACATATATATTTCTAGAAAATGCAAACTAATCTATAAGGACAGAAAACAGATGAGTGATTGCCCGGAGATGGAGGACAGAAGGGTTTCGGAGGGACATGAGGAAACTTCTGGAAGTAATGAGTATGATTATTAGCATGACTGTCATGATGGTATCACAGTTATAGACATATGTTAAAACTCATCAGACTGTATTCTCTAAATATATCTCGTATCCCAATAAAGCTGTTGGAAAAGGTGAGGTTGGAGTCGGTATACCTAAGGTCTACATAATTAAGCCAAGGTATTTACATCCTCTCTGGGGCTGTTCATTTATTCATATGAATTTTTTAAAAAATTTATTGCGGGGCACCTGGGTGGCTCAGTTGGTTAGGCTACTGCCTTCGGCTCGGGTCATGATCCTGGAGACCCGGGATCGAGTCCCACATCGGGCTCCCTGCTCGGTGGGAAGCCTGCTTCTCCCTCTCTCATTCTCCCTGCTTGTGTTCCCTCTCTAACTGTGTTTCTCTCTGTCAAATAAATAAAATCTTTAAAAAAATTTATTGCATGCTGATTGTATGCCAAACACTATTAATGTTGTGACCATTAATAGAACAAGGGAGAAGGAAGTGGGAAGTAAATGATGAGTTTCATTCCGGAAACGCTGAGTTCAGGGTGTCTGAGGAATGGTCTAGTCGAGCCATGTAGCAGGAGGTTGGAAATGCTGAGTCCTGCTTGGGAAGAGAGCGGGGCAGAGATAGCGATTCAGACACATTCCACAGGGAGAAGACTGCTGCAGCCCAGAGGGTTAAGATTTATTAAAGTAGAACGTGTAGAACATGCAGCATGAAACCCGATGGACATATTAGTGTGTATTTCATTCTCCCTGAAGCAGAAGACCTGAAAGAATCCTTTTTTTTACTTCCACCCTTCCCAAGCAAGCAGTGAAATGTGTGTATTCTGAGTCTAGACTCCCTTACCTCAGAGGGTTGTGGCAATGTCTTTGTGTCCTGGGGCTGGATGTTGGGTTTCCAGGTATTTGGAAGGCAGCCTCCACTCAGAGTTCCATGAGGAAAGGGGATCAGGGGAAATGCCTGGAATGAGAGGCCCATGCCTGCTGTCCTTGAGCATACGAGAATGTGCGAAGTTCTACGATGGGGCGGCATGCCGGAGGGACTTAACACCAAGCACCCCGATCCTGGGAGCCACAACCTAGGAGCTTCTGTGGTCACACTCGGTTTGAGGGAAAGAGCAGGTACTGGGAAAGGGTAGCTTGATGGGCATTGTGGAGGTGGCTCTGGGAACTGACTCCCACAAAGCCATTTCCGTGTTCTTTGGGCCCCATGTAATCCCCTAAGATGTTTCTCTAACCCTGGGGAAGGGGAAAGATCCCTTAAAACACTTTTAAAATCATTTCTATTGAGGGATGTCTTGAGATCCAGATTTAACTGGATTTGGAAGAAATAAAAGTAACCTCATATCTCTTCTACTCAGCATGCACCGATTAGGGAGCACGGGTATGCCTGTTGCAAGTAAAGCCAGGTCAAGATCTTCAGGGAACACACTGGGCTGTGGGGAGCAGCCTCTCCTGGAGGGTTGATTAGGCAGTCAGTTGTAGAAGGAATCATACAGATGAGGACTGGGCAGGGGTAAGCCCCTCTAGAAATCACCTCTTCCCTTCCCTTGCCTAAATCTTGCAGTAGGATGAGATCACATCATCTTGAAAGGGTTTGGGGGAAGTGGGTCCACATTCGGCAGTATTATGTGGTTCTGTTGGGTCTGTATGATTATCCATGTAGAGAATCCCGTACAGTGATGTCCGTGCACGGAACAGATTTTAGTTAAAACTGCACAGCATGGCACTCCTGACAGTCATCTGAGAGTTTACAAGACTCTTTATAATCTGGAAGGAAAAGATTTCTCCATGAGAAAGTCATTTTGGCCACCCATTTTACAGATGACAAAGTGACGGAAGAAGAAATTCTGATCCTCCTACAAGTTCCCGGGTGATGTGTTTCTGGAAAATCTTAGGAGCAGGTGTCTACTCTTGACTGATTTTCTCGACTTTGCTAGAAATACTAATCTGGTTTTAGGAAAGATGGACCCTGGAGCCATCGATTTAGGTTCAAATTCTGGCTTTGCCTCCAGTTACTTGGATGACCTTGGCCATATCCCTGGAAACCTCAATTTTCTCCTCTTTGAAGTAGAAATAACATATCTCATAAACATGGGAAAGTACAGGGAATATATTTACTTACCCATTTACTTACCCATTTCTGTACTTACTGAGCAAACATTACTGGGTATCTCCTCAGTGTTCCTGGAGGTTGGCGAGTTGAGTGATAAGGGGAATGAAATGGCAGGACTCCATCATGTCAGGTCTTACAGTGAATGCAGTATGGGTTTGATAGCAGATATAATGGGAAACTACTAGAGAATTTGAAAGGAGTCACCAGTCTGCCGCATTTCTTAAGAGGACATTCTGGCTACTGTGTGGAGGATGGAGGCAGAGAGACCAGTTTAAGAGGTATGACAGTATCTGGGAGAGGAGAGGAGCTTCAGCTGGAGTGGTGAAGTGGACTGATGAGAAGGAGGGAGAGTCAGGATGTATTTTCAAAGTAAAGCTAATGGATTGGAAGTGGGGGGTAAGGGGAAAGGGGAATCAACAGAGGATTGTTTTAGGATTTTTTAAGGCGGTGTCATTTCCTGAGATGGGAAAGACTTAGGGCGGGGAAGTAGTTCTTTTTTAGACAGCCTACATCTGAGATGCTTGGTTGGGGACATCAGGATGGCAGCTGGGGACTGACACATAGACTCCAGGGGGAGTCGTGGGCATATGGGTGGTGTCTTCAGCTCTAAGACTGGGTGAGGTTATCCAGAGAGAAGAGGGCCCAAGACAAAGCCTGAGCACTGCAAAGCAGAGTTTGGACCAAGAAAAGATGAGCCAGCCAAAAGCATCAAGAAGGAGCTGTCACCGAGGCTGAAGGAGAATTGGACGTGTGGTGCTATGGAGGCCACGAGAGAAGAGTCCTTTTGGCCAGGCAGTCTGACCACATGGTAGACACTCAAGGAGAGTTCATTTCCCCCTTCATAGAAAGGGTATCATTCATTTATTTTAAGTCTCTTAAAAGATAGAATATTACCTTTCATCCCAGCATAAATTCAATTTGCAATGGCATTTTTTTCCTCTTTCATATGTCTTTCAAGGTTGAAGCGGAGAGCCCTGAAGAGTCGTGGGTTGGTCACCCCTCTTCAAAAGCATACCTTTACCAGCCTGCAGATCCACCAAGTGAAGATTTCTCTTTGCTGCCTTAGTTCACATGATTTAATTTGCCCAAGTAACCTGCTGTCATAGGTTTTCATGGAGTCCTGATATCTAACAGAGTAATTAATGCTTTAGGCTTTTAGGAACTGTTTCAGGTTTTTATTAATCACTGTTGTGATTGCACATATGAATTATGAAGGAGTTATTTTGGTAGTTGGATTTCCCCTTCAGAAAAATTTCCATATTTGTTCATTATGAACTGATAGCCTGGAGAAGAAGAATAAAAATGGAGACTATTCCCTGGGTCCTATGCAGACATTTCAAATTAGCCAGAGTAAGGATTACTGTAAACAGGAAGAGTGTGAGTTGTTTGAAGTTGGTAGTTAAATGTTTTCTCTTTTTCCCACTGTAAATTAATTAGAGATTCTTTGGGACCGCCCTGAATATATGGATTTTGTTTTAAAGATGTGTGAACATTAAAAGGAATTTGTGGGTTTCATGTGATTTATTTGTGATTCCCATGCTTAGAGGACTCACTCCTAGTCCTTGATGATTCGTGTGCTGTTCTTTTGGGGGTTTTGCAGGAGACAGAGGTGTCCAGGTATCCTATCCCTCTTTTTCCTTGTAATTTTATTTAGGGGAAATGTCATGGATTTTCAAAATTCTGTGATTGGATTTGAGATCAGAGTCTGAGAAAGAAATGTGGTTGGTATCAAGTGCTTAGAGTTCAATTCTAAAGTGTAAAAAACAAGACACAGTAACGGTTTTCCTGGAGGCTCCTCCCCCCGAAGGCATCCACCCAGACATTTGCAGGCGCTGTGCATAAATGCTAGTGTGGCTCCTTGGGAGTCCTGCTCGCCACTTTCCTTGGCATGGGGGAAATGTAGATTTCCCGTGTGTTTACAGGAGATTTTACTCCATGCCTTTTACTCTGACAAGAGAAGACTAGCTACTTTACTGGGAACAGGGCTCTTTTCAGTGATTAGAGTGATTTTCCATGATTCTACCATACTTGGAACAGATTTTGAGACCATAAATAAAAGACAAAGTAGTTATATCATTGTATCGATGGAGGCAGTCACTCTGCTATCCAGTGCCTTGACTATTAAGTGAAAATACCTATTATTACTCTAATTGCCATTTTTACTCTTCCTGAGTGGCCAGTTGGGATGAGGAGTAGGGGCAGGAGCTGGGTTGGGCAGGAGGAAGTCCATCTGCAAAGTCAACAGTGGAAGTGTTCACACAGAGCCTGGGACACCTGATCTGAATTCTGTATAGATAAGGGGAGGGTTCCATAGGGCACAGATCGGCCACCCTGCTAATTCTACAGTAAGTTGCTGTGACAGACTATGCACTTCTAATCAGATAGTATTTTCATCTTAATCTACTTGCAACCTGCTTTTTGTAGGTAACAGCATTTCTGACAAAGGTGATGAATTTGCTAAAGCTTCACATTCGGATACTTTCCTCATATGAGCATTCTATAATTATATATACATTCGGGCTCAGAGGTCCCAGTCTAACAAATTCCCTTCACGGGAATACCATTTGAGTGCCCATTCTCTCATTAATTTTATTTGACATTTATGTCAACATTACACTCCTAGCCTAAAAGGAGAAATCACATGTGTACGCAGGGGTGTATTTTAAAGTGGAGTATTTAGTTTGGCAGTGAAAAGCAGCCAGCCAAGTCTGCTAAAGCAACATTTTCTAAATTAGTTAATATGAAGTGGTCTAAGTGCACTAAATTTAAATTGTTCTAACGAAGCTCCGAATGCCGGCGTATGCGGCTGTTTTGATATTTCTAACATTTTGCCTCCAGGGCTTGCAGCGTTAACTAAGGTGGTGTTTCTGGAAAATTAACCTGGGAGCCATCAGAGGTGAAAGAAAGGGACTGAAAATAAGTCGCTCTGGTGTCGGGCCTGGAATTTGCCTGTGTGAGACCAGCGGCAAAATCAGAGCCCCCATGCTTCTCCCACCTCCACTAACTTGGGAGCGTAGAAGTGTATCAGTTAAACATGTTAGTGTGCAGTTCCCAGTTCTGCTGAATGAAGAGTTTCACAAACACTGCTGCTGAAGTGGGGGGGCCGTTGGGAGCCTGTCCGTGGGGCCCGAGCTCCGTTATATCTCTGACCAGTCGATCACATGGCCACGGTCCTGCTGAGTGCCAACAGAAGTAGACAAAAGCTTGATTTGTGGTTATTAGCCCTAAACCAGAAACGATTGTTGGAGATCATTGATACCCTCTGACTTGGGGTCGAGGCTGGCATTTGAGTCGGTGGCTGCCTCCAGAGAGGAGAGGAGCTTATCCCTAAGCAGCATCCACGGGACCAAACGTGGCAGTTTCTTTTGGTTCCAAAATGCTGACTTTTACATACTTTGTGGTTTGTGTGTTCTCGAGCTGAGCTTTGTGCTTGGCCGTAAGGATGAATTGCAGACGGGGCTTTTGTTTTGCAGAGAATTCACCAGCGTTGGAAAAGCCGGGCCTTTGGTGAGGGGACGTGGAGAGTGGGCGGTTTGTCAAGGCCCTCATTCCTCTTCATTCCCGCATTGATTCCTGCTCCCCACGGGCCCCTCAGCCCTGCCCAGGGTTTACTGACCCCCAAGCCCTTCCACCCCCTCCGGGCTGTGTCCAGCATGATTCTGAAGTGCCAGGTGGTTGGTGACCCGCAGACCTGTGAACCTGTTCAGAGGGCAAGGTCCCTCAAGGCCATTACTAGAGTGATGTCAACTGTGATCTTCTGGAGTCATTTTCTCCTGGGGGGGGGGAACACATCCCTTTGGTGGGCTGGCCACTTATTGTCATCTCTGAAAGGTGGGAATGTACCAGGGAAGAGGAGGAGGAGAAGGACGGTTGCAGTTGATGAAGGAGAAACTTGGAGCCCGTATTGGCCTTTATCATCATCATCTCAGATGGCTTTGTTCTCAACACTTTACTTTGGCTCGGAGGATTTTGTGATTTTTCTTACCTGATCTCATCCGCTTTAGCTTGGGCCTGGCTCTGGGAGGCATATTTGCGTTCAGGGGTCCGCTCTGGTGGCGGTGACATGGGGTTCTGTCTCAGAGTTCTGATGCATCCTTGGCAACTGCCTAAGGGGACTACCTGCAAAACTAAGAAGAGATTCAGAGTTTTCTGGCTGTCGGGGGCAGTTCTGGATCTGCTAGGGAAGAGATTTGGAGACATCTGGGTCACCTTTGCATGTGTAGATAAGCCAAGAGAAGTGAAGAGCCAGGTCTCCGGACACTGGCTCAATCTTCCTTTCACCTTCTAGTGTTGCCTGTAGGATGATCAGAGAAACCTCTCACTGTGTCGCCCATGTGGTGGGAGGCAAGGTGGTTGAAATCCCTCTGCCAAGAGCTGATAACAACTATGTTCTAGCACCTAGAACGGAAGGGCCCTTCGAGACTGCGGAGTTGAACCCCGAGGCCATAGGCTCCAGGTCGGCGGGGCTGGGACTGGCACCCCAGAGCCTCAAGCCTTTGGTTCAGTGATTCCCTTCCATGGGTTCTGGGTGGAAGATGATGAGAGGCACCCACTGGCACGTTCTCTCTTTGCTCTCTTCCTGCCAGCTTCTGAATGTATTCCTACTGGGCCTTTATCACCCCCAAAGAAGACCTAAAATCTTACTAGGGAAGTATTTACCACAGAACTAATCTGTCCTTATTGAGGCCATGCTGGCGTTTTTAACTCAGTTAAATGAACTACCATTCCCTTAGAAAATATCCATTTCTCTGGAACTCTTGCTACTGGCACCAGCGGCCCGTGGGTGTCTTCGTATCTAACAAAATACCCCAGACCGGTGGCTTGTAAACAGCATGTGTTTCTCATAGCCTGGAAGGGGAAGTCTGAGCTCAGGGTGTGAGCACCATTCGGAGAGGGCTGTCTTCCAGGTCACAGACTTCGCGTTGAATTCTTCCCTGGTTACAGGTGCTAGGGGGTTCTCTGGGGTCTCTCATATTTATAAGAATTCTAATGACCTAATCATCTCCTGAAGGCCCTACCTCTCCTTGCACCCTCACATTGGGCATTAGGATTCTAACATGTGAATTCTGGGGGGACACAAACATTCAGAACACAGCAAGAGGTCACACTTTTCTGCCGGAAGTGGTAAGGCTCTGCTCTATAGCGGGCTGAAGGGGTGGGGGTGGGGGGGCTTTAGGGAGTAGCTCCACTCAACAGTAATTGTAGACAGTGACCTGGGAGATAATTCTCTCTGCCTCCAGTCCCCTTAAAAATCACTCCTCTTTGCTGCTGAAGACCTTGCTTTATACAGAAGCCCCCTCCACCTGTAACCTGGGATGGAGAACTGTGTTTGAGGGGCTGCTCGTTCTCGCCCCCCGGCACTTATGGTACCCGGCTCATTGCTTGGCCAGGTTGTGGGTGCTCAGATAAGATCGTACTGTGTGAAGGGAGGCTCATGCACAAGCTTTCTTCTCTTGCACGATTTAGAATTTGCCAGTGAACTAGCTCTGTGGATGGAGGGCCCAGTCCCTTCTTTAGCAAAATATCCAGAAAGGAACAAGTGCAGCTGGTCTTCTCCAAGTGCTGCTTTATTGGCATCTGGCTTCTTGTAATATATTTTTAATATACTATATATGCTGTATCTGAGTAAATCAGTAGGTATGTTTCAAAATTAAATATTTGCTAAGGGCTAGGTTCTTCTGGTGTTAAATTATTGATAACAAACTTCACAGACACTGTATGAGACTTGATGATATATGATTTTTGAGTGACCTGCCATTTATTAGACTTTATCTGCCCATGAAATCCATTTCCAATTCAGACCATATCTACTTTGGGATTGCTTGCCAGAAATCTATTCCCAGGTTTCTCCTTATTTCAGTGAAATATCTCTGTCTCAGCACCTTTCCCAAGGTGGCTGATCTAATCGGGGGCCAATCACTTATCACTTCTCATTTCCTTTGGCAGGTCTGTCAAACTGGGAAATGCATCTCAGGGACACTCAGAAGCACTAGACGACCCACCCCCTTCGCCCTTTTCCTCTGTAGCAGGAGGTTGGAAGGAGTGAATGCCCCTAACCAGAGCCCTGCTCCAGGGTCTATAAACAGACACAGGACCACCTTCGTGGTTGGGGACATGGAAGCAGTCTCCCTGCTTGTCCCTCGGTCAGCAGCTGTCGGGAACCTCTCTGTGCCGAATGGTGCTCATTGACCCTCAAGCCATGAGATCTCATTTGCAGGGCATGGAAGGCCGCTGGGCCCTCACATCTTCTCCCCCTTCCTATCTGACTTCTCTGCAAACAGGTGCACGCTTCTGGCCACTGCAGAGTCCAGCTGGCACGACGACTCTAACTTGTCATCACAGAAATACAATGTGTCACCTCTGTGTTCCCAGCCTCTGTTCTTTCATGTTTAACCAGCACTTTGAATCTTTATAAACATGTCAGGGTTTCTATTTTTATTTCCTAATTAATTCAGAAAAGGAGCAGAAGACGTTGCTAGTGATGGAAAAGAGAAACGGACAGGTAGAGCCGAGGGTGGCTTTCATTTTTCAGTTTGATAAGACAATTGAATGAACATGGGCACTCAGCAATTTGAGCGATTATTTGGGGCTTGCCAGTGCTTTGGTGATTCTTGGGCATTCCTGGAACTGGTCAAATTTATGAACAGGTCTAAACCAATCATACCTTGGTAAGTGTTTCTTCCAATACCAATGGACAATGAGGCTTCATTTCCCCGTGCATTAGGGAGAACAAGAATTTTCACATATATTAATCTTCAAATTATTTGAAATGTGTTCTTTTTAGCGCTGCCTCTGAAATTACATTCTTTGAGTACATTAAACCTAATTTACCCTTTGTCTTAATGATTCAGAATCATCTTTGTAAATATCTAGAACTGTGTACTTTAGTGATTCCAGAATCTTAACAGTCTCAAGGGTGTAGTGTTTTAATTAAATGAGCATTTCCTCTATTCCATTGTTACCAAAAAGGCTGAAATAGTAGACATGAAATAATGGAAAGAGTTCTAAACTTAGAGCCCAAACTCTGGTTCCAATTTAAGTTTAATCATTAATTAGCTGTTTGACCTTTAGCAAGTCTCTTAACCTCCCTGAGAATTTATTTCTTCATCCATAAAAATGGAGAATTGGACTATAGTATTCCCAAGGTTGTTTAAATTTCTAAAATTTTATAATTTTCTGATGAAGGATCGTGCTGTACTGTAATGCAGTTGTCCTAAGGGCCTTTGGGGTTAGGCTTATTTGTTTCTTTATGCTATGGTCCCACGTTGCTAAGATTTTCTAGATATTGTGTTGGCTTTGAAGCTTTTCTCCATTCCCTGGGTTGTACACTATGGCCTCCAGGCCAAATTCGACCCACCACCTGTTTTTGTAAATAAAATTTATTGGAACAGAGCCACACTCATTTGCTTACATCTGTAGCTTCTTTAGAGCTTCAGTGGTAGAACTGAGTAATCATAGCCCAGAAGGTATGAGCCCCAATGCCTAAAATATTTATCTGATCTTTATAGGAAAAGCTTGCCAACCTCTGCTTTCTTCTTTAAAAAATTACCCCCCTCCAAATCTTTTAGTCTATTACTTTTCATTGCAATCACTGTCTCCCTCCAGGATTTAGTTTTCATTTACCATTTCAACCTGGCTAGAGGCTAAGAAACCAGTGGACACAACTAATCAGAATTAACTTCAAAGAAAGAGTCAACAGGTTCTGAACAAAACTTCAGGGGGCAGTCAGGACAGCTACTTAGAGGTCCTGTCCT
Organism: Spilogale gracilis; assembly: GCA_004023965.1. Taxonomy (NCBI): domain Eukaryota; kingdom Metazoa; phylum Chordata; class Mammalia; order Carnivora; family Mephitidae; genus Spilogale; species Spilogale gracilis. Next base: position 13,459 of record PITA01003755.1, read on the forward strand.
TTCTCATTTACATTTCTGGACCATTCTTGCTAGTTATCCTATATAGGTGAAGCCTTGCCACCACTGGCAATTTCTCAAAGGGGTTGCTTTTATTGTGCTGATGGTTCTGTGTTTGCAGTAAAATCTGGTTCTTGCAGCTGTAGACGCTGCCTCATGCCTCACGGGGGTGGCTGCCCTGTCGCAGGGAGGCTCCCTGCGACTGGAGTCAGCTGAACCTGAGACCCACTCAGCTGGTTGTCCGTCCTGCTCAGCTACTCCGGCTGCACAACCGGAGGCAGCAGTCCCTCCAGGGCCCCAGGCCCGTTGGGTTATCTGGGAAATGGGAAAGATCCTGAAGACCTTCTAGGTTGCGCTGCAGAGGATAGTGTGGCTCCAGCTCCACCCTTTAACTGCCCTTCCTGCCACCTGGGCGGACCCCTGGTGAAACTGCCAAGTTATAGACAATGAGATGAGCCCCCGGCAGTCGTGGGCAAGATACTGTGCCTTAAGGTTTACCCCGCGTTCCCGCTCTTGCGCACCGGCAGGTGTGGCAGCCCTGCCAGAGCACTGCGTGGGCTCAGCTCCTGATGAAGGGACTCTGATCCCCCTTAGGCCCTTGTTCCTGTGCGGAGCTCCCCGGCTGATGAAGGGAAGGAGGAGTTCGGTGAGAGGCGGGATTGTAGACAGTTCCAGGGCCCTAGCAGTAACAGCACCAACCCCAGTTCCTATCAGTTTACTGAGGAGCTGTTTTGTAGGCGTCATGTGAGGCCATGTAGGAGGAGACTATTGCCCCGATCTGTGGCTGTCAATTCCTTAAATGCAGGAACTATTTCTTATCTTAGCTCTAGATCTCCGTTGAAGAGAACAGTGTCCAGCTTCAGCAAATACATGTTCAATTGATTTGTAACAACCAAGGTTTTCTGGCAACACAACTACGTTGACCGTGTGTCTAGGACGACCTCATTAAGTGTCTGCCTTCAGCTCAGGTCATGATCCCTGCCTCCTGGGATCGAGCCCTGCATCGGGCTCCATGCTCAGCGGGAACCCTGCTTCTCCCTCTCCAACTGCCCCTGCTTATGTTTCCTCTCTCTGTGTCAAATAAATAAATAAAATCTTAAAAAAAAAATTGCTGGGTGCCTGGGTGGCTCAGTGGGTTAAAGCCTCTGTCTTCGGCTCAGGTCATGATCTCAGGGTCCTGGGATCAAACCCCACTTCAGGTTCTCTGCTCAGCAGGGAGCCTGCTTCCTCCTCTCTCTCTCTGCCTGCCTCTCTGCCTACGTGTGATCTCTCTCTCTGTCAAATAAATCGAATCTTTAAAAAAAAAAAAAAATTGTTAAGAGAGGTGCCTGGGTAGCTCAGTCAGTTGAGTGTCCAACGTGATTTGGCTCAGGTCATGATCTCGTGGGTCATGAGATCAAGCCCTACATCCAGACTCTGTGCTCGGTGGGGAGAGACTACTTGGGGATTCCTTCCCTCTGCCCCCATCCCCATGGATAAATAAATCTTCTTTAGAGAAGAAGAAAGTTGCTAAAAGAGTAGATCTTAAAAGTTTTCATCACAAGAAAAAAATGTGTAACTGTGTGGGCGCCTGGGTGGCTCAGTGGGTTAAGCCTCTGCCTTCGGCTCAGGTCATGATCTCAGGGTCCTGGGATCAAGGCCGGCGTCGGGCTCTCTGCTCAGCGGGGAGCCTGCTTCCTCCTCTCTCTTTGCCTGCCTCTCTGCTTTCTTGTGATCTCTCTCTCTGTCAAATAAATAAAATCTTAAAAAAAAAGTAACTGTGTGATGACGATGACTTCTTGTGGTGATCATTTCACAATATATAAAATATCAAAATAATTTTATTGTACACCAAAAGTGGTATGTTAAATATGAATTATGACTTCAATTCAAAAAAAAAAAAAAGGATCCAGCCCACCCTTGATCCAGGTATAAATACATTGGAGTTCCTGGGGCAGCTGGCAGGCTCAGTTGGTAGAGCATATGAGTCTTGAGCTCCGAGTTGTGAATTCTAGCCCCCCTTTGGGTGTAGAGCTTACTTAAAAGATACATTGGCGTTTCTGTTACATGTACTGTATTGGGAAATGAATAGGAAATACTTGATTCATTCATTTAAAAAAATACTGAATCTCTGATTTGTGCCACGCTTATGCTAGTTATTGGATTTATAGCAGTAACAAGGCCAGAGAAGGCCTGGCCAGAAAAGGGATTCATTTGTAATTAACAAATAAGCAAGTAAAACAGTTGCAAATTATGATAAGAAACAATGAGGTATACAAATGTTAGAGGCCAACTCTGAGGAGGTGACATTTACAGAGTCTTAAAAATCCAGAAGGAGCTTCACTATGCCGAGGAGGAGATAAAGAGCTTCCAGGCTGCGGGCAGAGCACGTGCAAAGGCCCTGAGGCTGATGGAGGGAACATTGGCTCCTCTGTGGGATCAGAACAGAGTGTGTGGGAATGTGTAGCCAGGTGGAGGTCCAAGAGGTGGTCAGGGCTGGCTGCTCCCAGAGGAGGGTGGGCTTTACTGTGGCTGCCGTGGTTTCACATGTTCAGGTTTCTACTGAGAACATCACTTTTGCTGTTGTGTGGAGTGCAGTCATCGAGGCCAGGCAAATGATGTCCCTGGATCAGAACAAGGTAAAGCTCTGAAGTTGAGAAGATGAAGAGAACTTTCTGGTGGGTTGGAATAGAGGTCAGGAGGGACAAGGAAGTGCTGGGATGCTGACATCTAGGAGGTGGCATTTATTATTAAGATGAGGGAAATTGAGGGGAGTGGAAGGACAGATCTGGGGGAAAAGTCTAAAATTTTGCTTTGAAATCAAGGGTGTTGATGGCACAAGTCACCTTGTAGAGCTGGTAAATGGGAACCAGTGTAACCTTTCTTATTCCTGCCACTCATGAGTCATTCTGTGCTCCGATGAATGACTAGACTTCTTCCTGTGCATGACTCTTCCCCTAGGGACCCCTCTGAACCCAGCGTTATAACATACTGCACCTTCATAGTTGCATAGTCGCTCACTTGCAGTGCATGCCCAGAAAAGAACTGATGCACCAAGCACCCCCAACTTGTTGAGAGAACCCAGGTCCAAAGCAAGTAAAAGAAACCAGTTAAAGGGGAAGTGATGCCCATAAACACGGGTTTTTGTGGCATCTGTGACGAAATGGCTATTTTTCTGGGAAGGGACTTAAAACAAATGATGAGGAAGAATTGAGGACACACCCAGATATCTGCACCTTGCAGCACCTGTCTTGGCTTTTGTACCTGTCGCCTTGGGTCAGTTGTGTTGGGAGCCGGATCTCACATGCACACCTGTCTTCTTGCTCCCTTCCATTTCTCCCCCTTTCCTCCTCATTGCTCTGCTGTTGGCCCCCTAGAGGAGGAAACAAGGCAAAGTGACAAGGAGGAGGGGGCGGAAGGGGGAGGGCAAAGCCACAGGCTTCACTCAGGTATCATGGGGCAGGGGATGTCATTTGGAATACATAACTGCTGTCACACACCCACACCCCCCCACACACACATACACACACACACACACACACACACACACACACACACAAGAGTCACGAGTAGTTTCATCTCCCAAAACCAGCACAATGAACATTATTTTCCCTCCATGGTTGCAGTGTTCTGGAAGAGTGAAGCTAGTGATAGGGGTACCACTTATTAATTTAAAAGTGCATTCTGTGATAGGTCCCATGTCCTGAACCAGTAATTTTTGACAATGCAAAATAATGAGGGCAGTGTCTTGTGATTTTAGAAGCTAAGCGTTTGTTGCATTAAAAAAAAATTTAAGTTATTTCTTCCCTGTAGGAAAGTAAAGAAATCTGCAATAAAATAATAATTAAATGCTGACAGTGCTAAATTTCTACCCAGCGTGAGCTGGCAGCAGTTTCATACCAAAACATTAGGTCATTTGAAGAAAAAAAAATCTGATTAAATACCTCTGTAGGCTTCTCTGATTAGCCGTTCTTAAAAGAGTCTGTGACAATAATGAAGGGGTGAAATTTGGCCCCCATAATTTCCTCTTGAAAGAAAGGTAACACAGAATAGCGGGTACGTGTGAGGGTTTTATGGGAATTTCTTGTTGTTCTTTACTAGTGGGTTTGTTTTACTAATCATTAGTTTCTAGCTGTTCTGAAGAGCCTGCCAAGCAGGAATTATGTGAGATGAAAAGTACGTTGTCTTCCGGGGGTGAAGCTTGGGAGGCGATTTCAATGCCAGTCTTTCTTGTCCTTTTTCTCCATGCAGTGGGTTTTGTATTTCTGGGGTTAAATGACCTTGACGTGGGCAGGTTTGGGAAATGAAGGGTAGGTTGCAGAGATCCTCTCTGTGTCCCATGTATTAATTTTCTGCATCTGGCAGCTCCCAGCATCTCTTTGTATTAACTTGCCACGGCATGAGGCCTGGAGGCCAGATTTGACGGAAGATGGAATGATTATGCGGCATATGGTAAATGCAGCCACCACCACTAATTATTCTTTCTTTTCATTTTCTCCTTGGCTTCCACGGGTGAGCAGGGGTTTCTTGAATTTGGAAGTGTTTACCTTGTGTCAGCCCCATGATACCCTCTCGCCCTCCCTGGATATCGGAGTAGCCGGCTTTCTGGGTTCTAATGTGTTAGCTTTGGCATTTCAAACCCAAAAGCAGACTAACAGCTCATCCAGCTCCAATACTTCTTCATTAGAAAGATGAGGGTCTTCGAAGGGGAGGTTTGCCTGGGAGACAGTTGCAGAATGGAGCCTAGAAGTCAAGTTTCCCCAGCCCTGGACACAACTGATTTTCCCTCGGCTGTCCTACCTCTCAAGGGCTGAAGGAGAATCAGTGTTTTAGTATCCTACAACTGGGTGGCTCAAAGCTACAGAAATGTATTCAGAAGGTTAGAAATCCAAAGTCCAGGTGTTGGCATAGCCATGCAGATGGAAGGCTCTGGGGCAGAATCTGTTCTGTGCCTTTCTCCTTCTGGTGTTGCTAGCAATCCTTGGCAGCCCGTGGCTATGCCAGCAGAGCCCTAGTCTCTGCCTCCAACATCACGTGCCCCCACCCCCCTGACGTCTATTTGCGTCTGTAGGTGCATCTCTCCTCTTCTTATAAAGGCAGCAGTCATATTGGATTTAGGACCCACCTTACCCTGGTATAGCCTCATCTTAATGAATTGCTTCTGCAAGATCCTCCTTTTCTGAATCAGGTCACATTGTGAGGGTCCAGGAGTTAGGACTTGGAGGGACACGATTCAGTGCATAGCAGGCGGGGCTGGGGAAGTTTGGAGGGATTTTGGAGACAGTTTAACTGCGATGAATCATTATCACCTTCAACTGTACTTCCAGAGCTTGTTCTGTCTTTATGCTTTTCCTGTCAAGTGCAGGAACCTGAGTCCTTTCCATTTATTATTAATGATGATGATATGTAGCTTTCACTTTTTAGCAAGGAGTGAGAGCACGTGAGTCAACCCAAGGATTAGCCATAAAAAAGGGATGATGTTAAAAACGATTCAGAAATAAGATTTGAATTGTAGATATTTTTGTAGAGATTCTCTGGGTTCTTTTTCAGTCTACATTAAAGCCCTTCAATTTGGAGATTTATTTTTCTATTTGTTCTATATTTATTTGTAATTTAGAACAATTATAATTACAATATACAACAATTTGTTCTATAATACACGCAATCACAATCACCCTGCTTTCTCCTTGACGGTCACTTTTTTCCACTCTCCCTTATTCTAAACTCACCTTCTGGAAAGACTGGCCATTTTTAATTTCTTCAGTCCTGTCATACTGAATCCACGGCAGCACCCCATTTCCTGTCATTGTTAATCAACGTGCAGTGGCCATTGTGCCAAATGGATCTGCGTTCTGATCTCCAAATCCTCCCTCCCCACTCTCCATACTCTGCTCTGGTTCCTCTTGCCCTCTGACATGGTGTTCCCCTTCCCCTGCTGCCTCTCAGAACACAGCCTACCCTCCCCTGCTTCCTGGATGCTACTCAAACAGGAAGTGATCCCCTCCTGAGTGAAGTCTCATGGAATTCCTTGTCAATTCCTCATTGGAGTCCCACATGACTGCCCTTTAGTTTAGTGCCTTCTCTTTATAAAAGTAGCAGATCAGTAGTCACCAAACTCACCTTCTACTCATGTTGCCGTTCCCACTTTCTATGGCTGTTGGACGCTTAAGATACTGCCTACCTCTCTGTGGTTCTGAGAATCCGATGAGACAGACCATTAAAATGATTTGAAAATCGTCTTTGAGAAGTACTGTTCATATATTTATCACTTAATGTGCCTCAGTGTACTTACCTGTAAAATGGACCAATTAATGGACCAATTAAACCTGGGAAGGATTAATTTAGTAAGGCACATAGGATAGTACGTGGTGTTTAGTAATTCACCGGTTGATAACTGTCATCCTCCTCCTCATTGTGGGGATCTTTACAGATAAGACGTATGCCCCTGTAGGACGGAGGTTGTGTTTTGGAATCTCCTCCATGTATGGGATGGAACCTTACCCTGGCCGATCAGTAAACACTCGGTACCTGTGTGCATTCTCCTATGTCTCTGTTTTCCTATGACATTAAAATTTCCCCTGGTCACTCTTTAGCCTAGAAGTTTTTAAATGAATAGAAATCAACTCTCTGACAGCAGTGTTGATTTTGGCTCTAAACCTAAATTAGTTTGATAGGTGAATCTCTGTGGTAATGCAGATGTCATCATTCAAAAATGGTCCAAATTCATTTTCTTTTGATACTGCCTCGTCAGGATGTGACATGGGCATGTTTTGAAATGGAGCATCCTCTATTAGTTTAATTGAATGTGGTTTTGACAGCATCAGGGTTTGTTCAGTGTTCTCGTGATAACCCTTTGAAGGCATATGTGAGAGCAGAAGTGTTCTGCAAAATGGTGAGGCAGAAAATTTCCGGGACGACTTGGCGTTCCTTGTGTGTATAGGGTAGCTGGGTAAATGGTCGTGGGTCGATGAGGGGAAACAGAAAAACGCTGCAGAGGACTGTCTGGAGGTAAACTTTTATATATTGCCTAAAAATACATGGCACGCTTTGCTTGCACACTTAGAAAATTTGCCAATTATATACTTAAAAAAAAAAAAGATTTTATTTATTTATTTGACAGAGAGAAACACAGCCAGAGAGGGAACACAAGCAGGGGAGTGAGGGAGGGAGAAGCAGGCTTCCCGCCGAGCAGGGAGCCCGATGCGGGGCTTGATCCTGGGTCTCAATCCTGGGTCTCCGGGATCATGACCCGAACTGAAGGCAGTCGCTTAACCAACTGAGCCACCCAGGTGCCCCCAGCCAATTATATACTTTTTGATAGCAGCGTCATTTCTGAATTCCTTTTGACTCTCCTCCTTTTGGGTAAATCTTACCAATACACTTTCTCACCATGTCCAAGTCTGTCCATACCTATTTTCTATATGGATCCAAGAATAGAAATTCCTCTGGGAGCAAATATGAGTAAATCTGTTTTCTTTCTATATATCAACAGGGTATCCTGAATGGCGCTGATGCTCAAAGTCTGTTGATAACGGACTCTCTTTCTAGGAATATTACTTGGGTGATTTATCAAGAATTCATGGTGTGACAGTAAAATTAGTGATGTTTATTTAGGAGTTTTCCTGTAAGTAGCTGATTGGGAAAATGTTCAACTCCTACTGCACAGATACAGGTGAGGGAAGGCAAGTGGAGTCTCTACAGAAAGGGGTCCAGGACACAAAAGAAATCTTGGCCTTTTGATGTGATTGTGAATGAGTATCACAATTACACGGGACCCAGGACCCATACACACACACACACACACACACACACACACACACACACACACACACACACTCTTCCAAACCTTCTAGCAGGATCCCACCCACCCAACCAGAGCCACACGAATAATAATAGCCCGCTTTTCTTGCAAATGCCACTGTCCACAAGTCTCAGACAACTCTCCTGCAAGTATTTTGGGAAGATCCCCTCCTCTGCTGTTTGCTTCTAAAGTCACGTTCCAGAGGGCTTGTCCGTTTTGATTTCCTCCATCTGTAATGGCATCCCACTTCCTGCCTTGCTGCCCCTTGTACTTGCCCCGCTGAGCCTCCCTGCCACCAGATGGCGCCAACCCCTGCTCTAAGATGTTTCCCATAGCGCACACCGCCATACTCAGCTCTGGCCCCTCTGGCCCTCTGACGTGGTGTTCTCCTTCCCCCACCGCCCCTCTGAACATAGCATACCCTCAGGGGTTTGCACCCACCACCCCGCCTTCCTCTATGCTCCCCCAAACAGGAAGTGATCTCCTCCAGGGGGAAGTCCAGTGGAATTCCTTGTCTGTACCTCACAGGACTGCCCCGGGGGTGTCTGAGGCACCCTGAGAGCTGTGAAAATAGACACGACCCGGGAAGGAGCTCTGAAATTTACCTGAGGCCTCTGGGAAACGCCACACTGTCGTTATGGAAACCAGTTCTTGTGCCAGGACATCTTGCCTGCCTTCTTTTCCCAAGCCTGCATAGACCCCACCTTCTGCTTGAGGCACCCTGCGATTCCAGACGTCTCAGCGGGGGTCCTACCTCCTGTCCTGCTGGCTGTTCCCCCAAGTGCCGATTTGCAGTCAGAAGGCACCGAGACCCCCTTTTCTGCCATTCACGGCCAGCATCTTCTTTGGTTGGTCTGGGCACAGGGCATGGTGGCTGTTACAGGTTGCAAGTGACCTGGAGCACCTCTGTTGGAAATTTCTGAACTGAAGCTCGTCTGGAGGCCACAGGGCAGAGTTAGGAGGGCGAGACCTATCTTCCAAGGTCCGGGCCGTGTGGTCTGGAGAAAGGTTGTGTTGTCCTCCGAGAGCCAAACAGATGTGTGCGAAGCATGTGTCTCAGTCACTGGCTCCCAGCATACATTCAGTGGGTGACATAGCTAGTTTTATTTTTCTTTCGAATATCCTTGGAGATAGCAAAAAATAAGTCACTTGAAAGCAGGTAATACTTGTAGGGTAATGTAATTTGGGGTCCATAGTGATAGGTCATTTTAAAGCAGTAAGATTCAGACTCATAAACTGGCTCTGGAGTCACCTTTAAAATCTGGGGACAGGTTATACCATTGTTCACAAAGCCAATGTGATCCGGGGCTGGATTTCTGCTGTCCAGAAAGTCTGTACCAGGATTGAGCCGTATAGGTAACTTGGGGCTCGCCTCCTTGCCTCTAGGCAAGACAGGCTATGGGAGGGGTCCCCATTTCCCTTCCCCAGTGGTCCAGGGGTGGTGTGAGGCCACCACCTGTCCAGCCTCAAGCCTATGCTCATTACTGGTTTGTGCAAGGACAACCAGCCTGGCAGACCCTCACTGTTTTTGGAAAAGTCCCTCCTTCCCCACAGCGCAAGTTTGAGCCCGTACAATTGCCTCTGTGTCCCCAGCTGTTGCTGCCCCATCCCAGAGCTAAAGAGAGTGACTTTACCCAGTCCCACCCCTTCCCTTTGGTGTTAGGAGGACCTTTGCACCCCCGTGCCGTGTTCGCAGACATTCTGATATGTTTCATCGTAAAACACAGAGTCCTGTGAGCTCGTAATTGCATTTTTCTTATTCTTTTTGATAGCACTGCACCTTCCAGAGAAGGCAGGCAAGTATATGAAGCACTAAATAGGGAGACGCTCCACGATAAGAGAGGCCTCCGTCTGCTGCAGTGGGAGTAGGTTGCCTCCAGTGCAGGAAGCATCTCAGGCAGGTAATGAAGTCAAGCTGCAGCCTTGCCCCGTTGTCACCCCGACTTTCCACCGTGGGGGTGCCACCTCACTCACTTCTTCCCTCACCCCTGACCTGACTGGGTCTGCTGAACCTCTGGGCTCCAAAGGTAGCCATCCCTCCTCCCTGCACCCCCCAGACCGGCTCAGCCTTCCCCGAGGGATGGGGCTTGCCGCAGGACCTGGGATGAATCTTGCCTGGAAGCAGTGTTTGAGGAGCTCGAGCCCTGCATCCTTATTGCCTTGTCTAGCTTTGACCTTGAGTCCTGTGTGTGTGTGTGTGTGTGTGTGTGTGTGTGTGTGTGTTTTAACTGATTCTCCAAATTGATCCCCAGTTCCTTAACCTGTGTCTGAGCTCAAGCCTCCTGCCTTATTTGCCTATATAAGAGAACCCAGGAACTGGGGACTTGTGCTGAGCCATGACCTGTCCGCAGAGCAGATCCTACCTGTCCCCAGCTGCCAGTCCCCACAGCCGGTCCACCTATCAGCTTTGAGTGAGCACTGCTCCCGTCTTGCGTTCCTCACCGCGTCAGGGCATTCTGTGTGCAGACGTCACACATTTTCCCTGCACAACCACTTGTTGGTTGCTTGTCCTGCCCTTGGTATACAGCGGAGACTACCTGCAGCTTTTAACCATGTGCTCCTGGCCCAGAAGGGTCATCGACAGATAGATTTTATCTGGAGAAGTAGAAGCAAGTCTTCAAGGTCCATCTTCACTGTCCCATCAGTAACTATGTGCTGAGAATTTTTGCATCCATAAGGTTACTCTATTTTAAGGCAGTTCTTAGTTTTTAAAACAGTTTTGCCTACACTTTTGTTTCTCCCTGTTTTGGCTTTAGTGCCTGACTCCTACACAACGCAGGGCCACGTTTTGTGTGATGTCACAGATATCCTTCCGGTGCTTACGGTGGGAGGGATCTCTGCCTTCCGCGCCTGCCCCACCCCGGTGCGGGGAGCCCTGTCTCAGGGAAGCAAAGTCAGGCTGTTGCCCAGGAGACGGGCTGGCGGAAGCCAGCAATGGTGCCCCCCCAGTGCTGGGTCAGGTGCCTTGGAATGGCCGACCTTTCGGGTGTTTTGCTGCATCACACCGTCACTGCCTTATGTCTGGGGCAGGAGCTCCCTGAGACTGATGTGGAATTTCCAGACCACCTTCATATATGTTACTCTCTCAGGAACTTTCAACGGGGTAACTACTAGCCCCCCAGTAAGAACAGGAATGGAGAGATGAGGTTTCTTCATCTTCTTATGGAAAGGACTACTCTTGAAGGAAACAAACAGGTTGAGGTAACTAAATTAAAAGATGAAATCGAGGGCGCCTGGGTGGCGCTGTAGGTTAAAGCCTCTCTTTTGGCTCAGGTCATGACCTCAGGGTCCTGGGATGGAGGCCTGCATCAGGCTGTCTGCTCAACAGGGAGCCTGCTTCATCCTCTCTCTCTGCCTGCCTTTCTGCCTACTTGTGCTCTCTTTCTCTGTCAAATAAATAAAATCTTAAAAAAAAAAAAAAAAAGATGAAATCGGTGCCCTTTGTGCCAGCTGAAGGCTCAGATTTATGAACACCACTCATCCTATGCTCTAGCCTTGTAGACAGTCAAGACAGCGGCAAGGTTCTGGATCGAAGTCCCCCCGGGGCGATCACCACACCGCAGCTTTGATGACTGAACCCCTGTCCACTAAGCCCTTTCCTGCCCTGCGGGTTCCGGTGGCTGCCTGCCAGGCCCTCAGAGGCAGCTCTAATTGGGTTGGCATCTTTCTCCTTTTGCCCCGTCGCTCACAGCTCTGAGTCCCCTGCCCGGTTGCTCCCCAACATGGCCCAGAATACAGCTCTTCTGGTTTTCTAGTTCCTTTCTGTCCCTTTTCCCAAATCCATGAATACTTTCCACCCCTCACCCCTTTCTGGCAAACTGGAGATGCATCCCCAGGATGGACTGGAGACCACTTGGGAATCAAAATCCTAGGTTGAACCCAGAAGCATTTCTTATCAATAGCCCCAATGTGACAGGCCCTTGTGGCTTGCAACTGTCTTCTTCTCTGCCTCCCCAGCTCCCAGGAGGGCTCCTCCCCTTCCCATCCTGGGCATTGGTGCATTCATTCTCCCCCTGCATGTTTCAGTAGGGAGGCCTTTGTAGGGGCCCCAGGCTTCCTGGGAAAGGGAACGTGCCCATCCTCCTAGAGGATGCCCCTCCACCCGAACATCCTGCCCACCCAGGGATGCCAGGCTCATATACTGGTGATGAACGCAGAGAGCCAAAGCTCCTCTAGGCTCTGGCCCAAACAACAGCAGGAGAATAATATAGTTGTAGCATTCCTTGTTTGCTTGTTAAACAATGAAACCCAGCCAGGTCAAGAGAAAATGCAAATTCATCACTATAAAAAGAAAGTATTTCTTGTCTTTTCTACAATCTAAGAAGGCATTTTGATGCAGTAAACACATGCACACAGAAATCATTAGACTAGAAGGTAAACTCTGAATTCTCGGCCTGGCTGGGAACATACAGTGACCTCTTTGGTCAGATCTACTAACAGCGTAAACCTCAGCTTCCTCAGCTCCAAAATAGGAATAATATTTTTATGCCTCCTTACCAGCTTATTTCAGTCATTAAATTAGGCAAAATTCTATGAAGGGGCTTAAGGCACTATAAAACACTAAAAGACCAGTCTGGATATTAGTTACTAGGGAGATTACCTTTAATAAAGATAAAGTGGTAGAATGTCACCCAAGATAAGGTGTAGTTGACAGAAAGGGAAATGAATGGCTCTTAAACGTATCAAAAGATGCTTATATCCTCAGCTCTATGAAGAGAAATAGAAACTAAAACTCTTAAAGGTCATTTTTAACTATTAGATTGGGGACGACAAAATACAGTTGGTCCTTGACAAAGGGGGTTTGAACAGTGTTTTTTGGCCCACACGTGGATTTCTCTTAATAAATGGAGTTCTGGAAATGTATTTTCTCTTCCCTATGATTTTGTTTATAAATTTTCTTTTCTCTAGCTTACTTTGTTGTAAGAGACAGTCCAAAGTGCGTGGAACGTACAAAATTTGTGTTAATTGACTTAGTGGTGAACAGTAGGCCAGTAATAGTTAAGGTTTAGGGAGTCAGAAGGTCTTCGTGGATTTTCAGTGGTGCTGGGTGAGGGGGGTGTTGTGTCCGCACCCCTAGCCCCCTCCTTGTTAAAGTGCCAGCTGCGGTCGGTGGTCCTCTGTTAGCCAGGAAGAGAAGCAGAGGTACGTTGCTGATGGGAGTATAAATTGATATATCCTCTAGGAAAAGCACATTGGTTATATAAATTGAAGCAGAAAATGCATGTATCAGCGGGCAAGCAAATCCATTTCATGAAATGTATCCTACAGATGTGTTTGTGTTTGTTCAGATGAAGGCAGCTCTATATGTACCACCGATAGGGAAGGATCTCAAAGTAGGTAGAGTGAAAAACACCAAGTACGGGAGTTTACAAAAAAACATTTGATATTTTTGCCCCCCTTTGGTAGTATTTGCTGTTTTTCATTTGTTCTGTTTTTGTTTTCATTTTGCTGCTGAGAGGTGGAGTTAGGTGGCTGGTGACAGAGGTTGATAAGATTACGTTTTGATGTTGCTTGAACTTCTCGAATTTTAGACCGTATGCAGAGATGACCCACATTTTTTGAAAAAATCAAAATAAGATAAAAACTAAACCAAAAAATGTGAACAACAACAACAAAAATATGGGCAAAGCCCCAACTTTTTTTTTTTAACCTTCCTCTCACTAAATTAAAATTTTAAATAAAATTAAAGGAAAGGAAGAAAGTCACTTAAGGGGAATTATTGGGGCTTTATTGGTTTTGTTTGCCTTTATCATTCTTGACTTTCATATGCCTTTTTGTTGGTTAAAATGAAGAGTATTTTGGGCACCTGGGTGACTCAGTGGGTTAAAGCCTCTGCCTTCAGCTCAGGTCATGGTCTCGGGCTCCTGGGATCGAGGCCCGCATCGGGCTCTCTGCTTGGCGGGGAGCCTGCTTCCTCCTCTCTCTCTACCTACTTGTGACCTTTCTCTATGTCAAATAAAAAATAAATTCTTAAAAAAAAAAACCCGAAGAGTATTTTTCCTTTTACTTTTTGGGTGCTGGGAAACTGACTTGAGTTGACTCCTTAAAACTGCAAAAACTGACTTTATTTGCATGACTCTAATAAATCAAATGGTCATGTCTGTGCTTTTCCCTTGATCTGCCAATCTTTATTTCTGAGATTTGAGTAACCCTTGAAAAGTTGTGAGCAGCAAACCTAGCCTAGACACTTATTTCCCCTGACTTCCCAATGAGTGGTAGAGCTTGCTAGAAAGGAGCTTTGGGGCCTGCTGCCCAGAGAATTAATCCCCTGGGCAATCAGAGAGCTGTTCAGGGCCTCGGATCCTAATTGGGTATTGAACATTTTGTTAAATGACTCAAGTTCGGCCTTCCTGCTTTATTAGAAATTACAAGTTGTGTATTTGGGGATTACACTTCCAGAGTTTTGATTTCTTTCTTTATTCTTTTTTCACTTGCAAATTGTTTAGGCAAAGGGCTCCTTTCATTGGGCTTGTCTTTCAACTGGATTAACCCACAAGCACTACTTTATAGCTCTTCCTTACCAAAGTGTCCCCTTTGTATAATATGGGGAACTGTGAGGCCTCTTGGCTGTGAGGGCCAAACGGAACCCCCCCAGACCAGGCGCCGTCTTTTTTGAAAATTTTCAGATGAAGAGGCCGTCGGTGAATGCGTGCCAAGCAGGGTGCTTGAGAAAGCCCCTTCGTGTTGACTTATTGTCTGTCGGCTTCAGTCGGGAGAATTTACCACCAGCCCACGTGGAGACGCCCTCCGGGCTCCAGTAAAGAGCTTGTTTTATTGTGTACAGAGACAGTTTAGCTGTTAAAAGCTAACTTCAACTGAGGGCCATGTTTACTTTTCTGTTGTGAACTGAAGTCACTTGTTTGTGTGAGCGGGGTTCAGCTTGTGTGTCCCTTACTCGTACCTGTAAGTCAGAGATGGTCTGCGCGGTCCCGACATGTTCCTGAGCCGCGCGTGCTTGTATTTGCTGGTAGGGACTGGAGTTTGGCTGGTATTTTTCCAGAACATTCCCAGCAATCCTTACAGCCTCACTTAAGCAAACAAATAGTGATATCCGTCACGGAACAACGAGGCACACAGTTCTGAGTGCTTTTTCAGATGCTCTTTACAATGATTGGCCCAAGGCCTATCCTAACATCGTGTTCTATAGAAGCGACTCTCAGTTCTTTGAAGAAGAAAGATAAATCTCAGGGCAACAGATTTCCTTCTGTTTTCCTTCAAGTGTTTGGCTCTAATTCAGTAATTAGTTATACAGAGATCATCAGATCGTGAAAATGGTAGCATTTAGGATTGTTACCTTTCTCCTAAGTGAGAAGTACGAGGTTCTCAGAATCTCTGGGCTCCCGGCTTTTTGGGGTCTTGTACAAGAACTTTTGCCAAGGTTATCAGATTAAAACAAAAACAAAAACCAAACAGCTCCAGCAAGAGAACACAGTCTGTAGGGATAACATGGTCGACCAGATAGACGTGACCCACCATAAAGAATAAACTTGAGTCTGGGTGCTCTAGAGAGCTGGGGGGGGGGGCAGCACTGGCTACAAGGGTCCCCCTCACGCCCTGTGGAAGATGATATCACACTTTGGACTCCCACTTGAGTGGGACATTGATGACACTGGAGAGAGTCGGGGCACGAGAAGGGTTGCAGAGCCGTAGTGGTGTCACGAGGGAGGACAGGTTGGACCTGGGATGGGTTCGAGGGAGGGAGGAAGCATCAGAACCTGTTTCTGCTTCTATGACTTTAACTGGAGTCCCACAAAACTGATCTGAATAACACAGAAGACTAAAAATAAAGGAGATGAACCCCAGAAAGTTAGACTTCTAGCCCTTGGATCCCTTAGCACAGCGAGATGCCTTGTGGAAAGGATGTTTCCCCTATCTCACCATCCTATCATTTGCTGTTTTAAAAAAAATGTGTTGTTTTGCCTCGTGCTGCAGTAAAAATATTCCTTTAATTCTTGGTAAGTAAATGGAGTCTTAAAGCTTAAACCTCTGCCCTGGGCAAGGAACCAGAGGATGTCACTGTGCATAACTTCAAAGGCTGATAAGACGTTTAAGGTCGCTACTCTCTGAAAGACTTCCTTTCTTTTAAGGCCAGCCCAAAACATCCGTGTGCTCCGGGTCCCACCATGATTCCAACAAGAAGTAGAAGACTGTTTCTTCACTGAATGTCTGTTGAGACTCTTGCTTGCATTCCTCTACCCCACAGAATATATTTTCTTTCTCTGTGCCCTACAACGATCGCACTGTGCCATGGATGATGGATGTCCAGTAAGCATAATATTAAAAGCAGCGCCTTTTCCATCTGGAGGGGCCAAAGGAACAGTGGTCTGTGTTGTACCATTTCCATGTTTCCATGTTTGTATGAAGCAGTCACCCAAGGACTTGGGGGTTCTTGATGTTTGGGGGATTATGCCCCATGTGATTTATAAGCTGGTGAAAAATTAAGCAAGCTGCTTTCTCACTGTCTCTGGTCATCCACCATTTAAAGCCAGTTGCTGACAGGTTAGACAAGTTTAGCTCAGAGTCTCCTGTTTGGCAAGGACATTTCCCTCTCTTTTTTCCTGTTTTATCCCTGGGCCAGGCAGAATATGCTGGTTTCTCTCTCTCACCAGCAGACAATTTGGCACAGCAGATGCCCATGGCCTGTGAAAGCCGGGGTGGAAGATTTTCAGTAAATTGCCCAGGAAATAAGGAAATCCTAGCTCTGCTTCCGGGCATGTTTGCTGTTCACGGCACAGGCTTTCACGCAGAATCGCCTCCAGCTATGTAAGTTTTTTCCTACATTTTGACTTTGCAAAAGGAGGCCTGCGCTGGAGTCTAGGAGGATAAGGCCTCAGAATAGAAGGCATGGTCCTGAAAGTGATTCATTTCCCCAGGGGCCGGCGGGGAGGTGGATGGTAGAACACGGATGCTCTGATGGCCGAAGATGGTGGCCATTCTTTTGCATCTCTGTAGCCCTGGAGCTCCTCAGAGCTCCTAAATTTGCTTCATGCAAGTGTGATTTAGGTTTCGGGTGCCTGCTTGTAGTTCCCTCGTCATTCACCTGACTTCTTGACCCTGAGGGTGGACACAGAATTCTCTAGTCCTGCCTGAAGGCCTGGTGTGTTACTTGGTTGAGGGACATCCCATTGATGCCTTCCATAGGAGGAGCCTCAGACCCCCTGCCAGAAAAAAAATGTGACGTAAATGAGGACTTGGGAACCTCACAGTTTGAAGCTCCCACTTTCGCTTTCCAGACTGATGCCCTCAGGCAGACTGGAGATAGCTTAATACAAGCATATTTGTAACACTCTGGTTCCAACCAGATCAAAGGGCAGAGAGCCTGCCTGGCTTGCAGCCTCCGAGATGAAAACTGGACGCTGGAACAGAGTGCGTGTGACCTGGCCATGCCTCGAATCTGGGAAGAAATACCAATTCTGTTATGGATATTTGAGCCATCAGATGGAGACTTTGAAGTCTCTTTGCCTATAATAAGTTGGATTCTATGCCTTCCTCGCCCTGCCCCCGCCTTGGACTAGTTGAAGATTGGGGGTTTCTTCTAAAGTGGTGCCTCTAGTTGGGGCTGGTGGAGGGGAAAATGATGTGAGCACACAGGAGCCCGGGTAGGAGCTGGAGTGCTGGTAGCCAGGGCGGCCTCCGCCCAGAGGCCAGATCTTCGGGGCGGTCGCGATGCCGCTGTGATGGGTGACGCGAGGACCTGGCAGTAGCCTTCACTCCTCACACAGAATATGGAGATGTCGTGAGCTTTCTTCAGAGTCGTAGATTCCATGGGCTAGTCACATTTCAAAAGAAAATTTCTATTTTTGTTTTTTTTGTAAAGAAGGGCTTTAAAAGTTACCATTCTTTGTCCCCATCATTTCATAAACAATGGACCTTTGACAAACCAAAAAAAAAAGGTGAGAATTTGAATTCAGAAGAAAAGCTGTCTTTTAAATATTAGCCTTTAGCATGATTAAAAAAATTCTTAATACATTGTTATGATTTTCTTCATTTTACCTTTGGCCGGTGAAAACTTTCTCACTAACCACTGTTGGTCTGTGAACAGATATTTGGAAACTGTGTTAGGTATTTGAAAATTGTGTCAGGTTACATGGATTATATAATATATAGATATACATACTTACTTATATACATATAACCTAAAAGAAAAATTATAATTATTATGGTAATAACATGTTTACATTAGGCTTTTAATTACAGAGTACTTTTACATATATTATCCCATATGATCAGTTAGTGTATGTCCTTAAAACATAGATTAGTCTTGGGGTGCCTGGGTGGCTCAGTCAGTTAAGTGGCTGCCTTCGGCCTGGGTCATGATCCCAGGGTCCTGGGATTGAGCCCCGATCCGGCTCCCTGCTCACCAGGGAACCTGCTTCTCCCTCTCCCTGCTGCTCTGCCTTCTGATGCTCTCTTATCTCTCTGTCAAATAAATAAATAAAATCTTTAAAACAAACAAACAAACAACTAAATAGAATTAAGACTAGAATGGAAGTCTAGGTTTTGTTTTTTTTTTTTAAAGATTTTATTTATTTATTTGACAGAGAGAAACACAGCCAGAGAGGGAACACAAGGAGGGGGAGTGAGAGAGGGAGAAGCAGGCTTCCCGCCAAGCAGGGAGCCCGATGTGGGACTTGATCCCGGGTCTCCGGGATCATGACCTGAGCCGAAGGCAGTCGCTCAGGCGCCCCAAGAAGTCTAGTTTTTAAATTGTTAATGTCTTGGAGTCAAATATGAATAATTTTAAACATTATCCACTGCTTTGGTTTTTTTGTGTCTCTGTTTGCGCTGCTGTATTTGCCAGAGTAAATAAGCTAATATGGCGATGGTATGATCATATCTTTATAGCCTCGTGCATAGCCTACCCATATACGGGCGTGTATTTATGGTGTTTGTTTGTTTGTTTTTTAAAGATTTTATTTTTCTCTCTCAGAAAGAGAGTGTGAGGGAATGCACAAACAGGGGGAGAGGCAGAGAGAGAGGGCTGGGACTACAACCTGAGCCGAAGGCAGACACTTAATCGACTGAACCACCCAGGCGCCCCTTTGTGATGTTTTTTTTTCTAAATAAAAATATCATAACATGTATTCTGAGAAACAGAAATATACATGTGGGGACTAATAAAATTATCTAAAATACAGTATGAGCACATCTGAGGGATGCTTGGGGCAGGGATTAAGGGGGAAGTGAGAAGAGGAGGGAGGAAGAGAAGTCAGGCGAGTGAAAGAGGGGATTTTTATTCAGAGTAGGTGTGTTTCTAGTCTCAAACTTGTATTTATTTTTTAAAAAGATTTAAGAGTGTGTGCATGCAGCGGGGGTGGCGAAGGGGGTGTGGCGTCCAAGCAGGACTCCATCGCAGGACTCAGATCGTGACCTGAGCTGAAACCAAGAGTCAGATGCTGAGACTGAGCCACCCAGGCGCCCTTCAAACTTGTATTTAAAAACAAATATATATTTTGTCTTGTAGTCAGGTGTCTCTATCTTGAACATCTGAATGTAGGTGTTTCTGATTTTGAATGTTCTCTTTGATCAAGATAATACAGCATTTTCCCTTTGCCAGCTTCTCTGTCTTGCTCTCCTAGGATTACAGCTCCCTCAGGTTCCCTAAAGGAAGATGCTTGCTTTAGCGTTCTGGTTTGCAGGAGTTTCTCTGAAGCAAAACCTATTGCAAGACTTGTAACCTAGACTTGTAACTTGTTAAGTCGGCAGTCTTTTTTTGACGACCCTCTACCAAGCTAGCACTTAAATTAGGCATTAATTAATCAGTCAACTAAAGACTTCAGACAGTGATCCTTCCACAAATATTTACTGGGTGTTTCTTCCACATCAGTCTCAGTACTGCACAGGGAAGATACTAAGAGCTCAAGATAAAATAGCATCTACCTTTGGATACCTCATAGTCTATTGGGGAGACTCACAAACTAGGATACGACAAATAATAACAAATAGTGATTGATTTGGAATAGGAAACAAATGGGGTGCTATTTTCGATAAACCTGAAAGAAGCACTCTTGCAAACTAATCAGATCAAGAGAAAATTCGACAACTTATTGTGTGTGGATACATGATACAAAAGATTATATGGTATATGACATATTTGTATATGATATATTTATAACATAAAACATTATTTTAAGAAAGGAAACCATTAGGGGAAAAAATCATTACCTCTTAATTTTCTCATGGCATCTATTTATTGAGTAATGCCTACGCAAAGCTGCAATTTACTGGATTACTTACAGGGAGCAAAAGGCAATCCAACAGGAAGGACAGAGCCAGCTGGTCAACTTAACCAATCCCATGGACTCTGCATGATACAGAGCTAGTGGTTTGACCAGATATCCCAGATTATCCATAAACTAAAAAAAAAAAAATTTTGTTTTTAATCTTTTGGGGTTATATTTACATGTCATTTTGTTCTCGCTCAGTAAAAAACAAAATCATCCAACATTTAATGAACATCTATTCTGAATCAGTCCCTGAGCCTGCACTGAGCGAACATACAGTTGATAGGAGAGAGGATAATGATACGCAAAGGTTGACTATAAAGTAGAAAAGGGTTTGGTACAGGGGCAAAGCTGCAGGCAACAGAGGGAGAGCTTGGTTGGGGAGGGGGAGCCTGGATGAAGATCCCTGGGGTGGCATTTCTGACTACACCTTGAAGAGTGGGCAAGCATTAGACTTATAGAGAGTGGCAGCGCCATGCACCTGTTCAGCCACCTTTATAAGCTCTTGGGAATACCCATTAAGCCTGTTTTTCATATTAAAACTAACAACTCTTTGTTTCCGGAGGGCATATGTCTTGTTAGGGAGCAATAATAATATATCAGTTTCCATCAAGTTGCATTTTATCATCATAATGGTTACGGAGGAAGCTGCTTTTAGCTCCTGCAGTGCATTTTAATGTGTTGCAAGAAACATGGAAACTGACTAAAGGCATAATGGATCCATAATGGACCAGGAGCTGAGGAGGCCACAAATGGGACACACCGTGGCTGGAGCATGAAAGTGCTTCACTTGAAGTCAGAGGCAGCCTCTGCATTAGAAGGAGCCAATGAACACCATCTGGTTTCACCCAACACTCCTAGGTGATGTGTGGGCAGAATTGCTGGTCTGCGTCTTGTGGTTGCATTCGCCCTCAGTGTATGATGCCCCCCCTCTGCCAACCACCACAGGCTGGGGAACGCGTGCGAAGGCGAAGCAGTAGGTCAGTGGGCCTAGTGCACAGTTTTCTAAAGAGCCTATTATCAGCAGAGGTGATACGTTATGAATGCGGTAAAGGGTTTTTTCCTAAGGGAGAAAGAAAAGTTTGCGATTAAGGGCGAGCATATTTTTGGGGGCGAGACAGGAAGGTCTGCTTCGCACCAGACCCTGGGAAAGGACAGGCCTGGCCTTTAAGCCGTCGGCCCTGACCATTTTTGGAGCCTAGTCAGCTCCGTCGGTGTATCTTGGAGGTGGTTTTCATAAGTGAACACAAAATAAATGCCAAACTAACCTTTTGCAGAACTTCTTTGGTGAAAAGAAACCATTTTTACTTTATGTCCTCATAGTGAACATGTTCTAAATAAGGCCTGGTCCATCATCTTACATTTCTTGGTCCCCTCTGCAGCCCCGGAGTGGGACCTCAGAGCCCTTAGTGAGCCCTCGCTGATCACCAACTAATGCGCTTGGGTATTTGCCAAAGAAGGTGTTGCTGGAGAATTGCAGACAGAGAGAGGCTTTTGAAACCAGAACTCCTCATTACGTCGAGGCTCTGTCTTTAGAACACTCACATTTCCTCCAGATATTCTTCAGTGCTATTTTTTTCCCATTGCTTTTGGAAATGGTTGTCTTAAAACAAAATCATGTGTCTACTAGAACTGATCACCCCGTAGAATGAACTTTAGTTCATCCTCGTGTTTCTGATAAATGAGTCTTCGGTTGGGTGTTGGGATATTTTTATTGTCTGTCCTCGATTCCTGAGTTTGGAAGTGAGTGAGTTACAGTACATTTTGATTCGGTTTTAATCCATCAAAATCAAGTTAGTTATAAGTGATGGAAGAGCTCACTTTGTGGAGTCCGGGCTGCCTGGAGACATCAGCCACATGCCAAAAGCTTGCTTGTTGCCCGGCAACCTTGCCGGAGGGATAGATTTTCTGCCACTGGCTCCCTTTTTAGTCGAGGTGGAATCTATTAACACTACTATTCTAGTCCAGAGAACCAGAGCTGGAGTTTAACTGAAAAGAATGGTCAGAGTTTTTTTGGTTTGGGTTTTGTTTTACTAACCAAACATCATATTTCTGGCTTCTAAGCTCCGCTGCTAATTTCACTGACTTCTAAATAAAGACTTAGAGTTTATTAATATGACTGAATGTTGTTGAAGCTGAAGAGGTCAGTCTTGTGCCTACTTGGGCCTGAGGAAGCTCAGTGCTTAATTTCTGTAGAAACCATCACTTGGAATGGTGGGCACCCTGAGCACCCAAGTCGAGAGTGGACCAGATAAGCACGACTTCATCTGCCCCCAAACTTTTCTAAGTAAGGCCTCACAAGGTGGTCTTGAGGCTCCTGCTTTCTGAAACTTACCATCTGCCCGCGGAAGCTGTTATTTCTTCAAGTATTCCTCGTCTCACTCTGATTGAAAAGTGGCTGTGTATTCCTTCCTTTTATCCTTCAGTCAAAGAGTGTCTTTTCTCTTTTTGTAGCTAAATACTTCACCAGCAGGATTGATGGTTTCCATCTACCAGGGGAGTTTGCCTTACTGTCAGCTCTATTGTTTTGCTTACGCTCTTAATGTAATAGCTTTAGGTTGTAGCAAGGGAAGATGATGGCTAAACCCCACATCTGGTGGCTGGAGTTATTTGCCTCTGCTGAAATGCAATTTTAATAATGGACTGTATCAGCTCAATGTGTTTTCTTGCCCCTTTGTAAAAGAAAGGAAGCTCTCAGATTATTAACCCGTTGGAGGCAGGAAAAATCAAAGTCGCCAGGAACCACTTAATTAAATGACACATGCATCTTGAATGAGAAAGCTTGCAAGCAGGCTACAGAAATTCTCTGGGCAGGAGAGGAGGGGGTTTTCCTTTTTCAGGGAGGGGGCATTAGCCACCTCGTCAATCCCACTCTTTTGAAGGGCCAAATGTAGGAAAGTAGAGTTTGTGATTTGGCAGAGAAATGGACGAACCTGATAAAACTGTGACTAACTCAATAAAACGATCTCAGAACGCCTTTCTTTATTTGTTCCAATCCTTCTAAACTTTATTAATTATGATAACTCAGGTATTTGGGTTTATATTTTCCAAGTAATCTTAGAATATGACTGACCTGGGGCGCCTGGGTGGCTCAGTTGGTTGAGCGACTGCCTTCGGCTCGGGTCGTGATCGCGGAGACCCGGGATCGAGCCCCACATGGGGCTCCCTGCTCAGCGGGAAGCCTGCTTCTCCCTCTCTCACTCCCCTCTCTCGCTTGTGTTCCCTCTCTGGCTGTGTTTCTCTCTGTCAAATAAATAAAATCTTAAGAAAAAAAAAGAATATGACTGATGTAAGGGACCTTTGAACCTTCAAAAAGCATAGAGGGAGTGTCCAGTTTTTTGGGTTTTTTTAAGATTTTATTTATTTATTTGACAGAGAGAAACACAGCGAGAGAGGGAATACAAGCAGTGGGAGTGAGAGAGGGAGAAGCAGGCTTCCCGCCGAGCAGGGAGCCCGATGTGGGACTCGATCTCGGGTCTCCGGGATCATGACCTGAGCCGAAGGCAGTCGCCCAACCAACTGAGCCACCCAGGCGCCCCGGGAGTGTCCAGTTTTACAATGAAAACCAGTGAGTCTTTTTCCCAGGGCCACCTGTGCAGGTGGCAGCTATCTCCTACTTGGCATCACCGGCACCCTAGGACCTTTAGTGAAGTCCAAGATCAGTAAAAAGGGGACCAAGAGGTTCATCCGGGACCAGTCAGAGCTATATGTCAAAAGTAAGCGCAGCAGGTGGAAACCCAGAGGCGTTGACAATAGGGTGGGCGCAATATCCAAGGACCAGATCTTGATGCTCAGCGTTAGTTATGGGACCATAAGGCAACAAAGCACCTGCTGCCCAGGGATTTCCGGAAGTTCCTAGTGCACAACGTCAATGAGCTTGAGGTGAGGCCAATGTGCAACAAATCTCACTATGCAGAGATGGCTCACAGTGTCTCCTCCAAGAGCCCCAAAGCCATTGTGGAGAGAGCAGCCCAGTTGGCCACCGGCGTCGCCAATCCCGATGCTGGGTTGCAGGGTGAGGAAAATGAATAGACGGTTTATGTACAGGTTGTATGTGTTAATAAAACCTTAAAATGACAAGAAGAAAAAACCCGCCTAAAACAAAACAAAGGGAACCAGCGAGGTATAAAAGTTTGCTCTGGGATGCATAGCTTTGTTGAGAGTGAGGAACAGGGACCAGAATCCTGACCAATGGACCCTAATGGCAATACCACCCAAATGATGTATTTGAAATGATATGAGTAAGGAGAAGCACCAACTTCTCCAGTTCTCATTTCATTAATATATCCAACAATATCAATGCACACTGACTGTATGTATGCATTGGGTAGGTGCTGGGGAAAGACAAGATCTTTACCTTCTTGCAGTTACACTTAGAGGTGGGGGAACCCCGTAGTTGACACTGAAATAGGTATGGAAGGTACAAGCTGAGACATAAGGGGAACACAGGAATGCTGGTGACATAACAAAGTCCGAAGTACTTGACTTTTAACTGTATCTGTTAAAGTGCTTAACTCTTCGGGAACACCTGTATTCTTACAACTAACAGAAACTATGTTGGATAAAACTTGAAACCTCTGGAAGTTTCATTGTCATGCATTAACATTGTATCACGGTGGAGGGAAATCTGTCTGGCTAGGTGGTGAGCTTCCCACGGCACCATGGATGACAAAATCTACACTGATGGCCATCTTTGAGCTCTTCCAGTCATAGATACTCCGACTCTGCCACGTGATCCGGCCAGCCAGCCATTCATTCATTTCCTTCATGTTGTAAATATTTGTTAGATGTTTCAGATCTAACTGCTGAAAATTTCTGCCCAACAGAAATATTTTCGAGATTCAGGTGGACACACTTCTATTGAAGACTGTTCCTTACAAACTTCTGTTAGCAGCTGCCTTGGGACATTTTATCCTAACAAAGTTGATTTTTAAAATCATAAAGCTCATTCTTTTTCTTTCTAACTGGTTGTGTTAGTGCCCCAGGCAACTTTATATTGCAAGATTTTTTTTTTTTTTTTCCCCAGCATGCAGTACTGTGAAAGTCCAGTGTGGGGCTTTGCTTTGGGTTTCGGTCTGTATTAAGCAGGCCTTTCAGAGGGCAGTGGTAAGAACTAATTGACTTGGCTAAGGGCAGCATCTGTTTTTAGGGTCTTGATCTTACCCCGTCCTACATGGTTCCTTGTTGCTGGCTTTGCCACTCTTCCTGTTTCCTCGGAAATATCCCAGATCCGAAATCTGCTGTGAATTTACCGTGGATAGACCTTGCATTTCCCTCCACTTCCATGCTGCACCCACCACTTAGAAGAAATGAAGTGAGAACACAGCTAAAAGTGTTTGTCCTGCTGTTCTTTGCATTTTCTTTGTTCTCCAGATACATTGTGATATCTGGAGATCAGATTTCATGACAAGTAGAAACAGCTGGGGGTACTTGTTTTTGTAATTTCATATTATATTCATTTCCTTAAAAATCTGTCTTGAGGGGAGTTTTCTTCAGACTTTTCTCCCATTTTGGTGTGTTTCTTTTTCTTTTCCCTTAGAGTTTATTTTGTTTTAGCCTAAGAAGACACAGCCATGGCGGGCTGCCCCTGATGTGCCTCTATCATCCCTTGCCTGTCGCTGCGGTGCTTTCTGACCACGGAAGGTTTGCTCTGTACTAAGTGCTCTGAGAATGATTTAACTCAGTAAATACCTCAACTCACTCTTAGGGGCAAGCAATGCCATTATTCCCATTTGGCTGATGTGGAAACAGGCTGAGAAAGTTTAATAAATTTTTTTTTAAAGATTTTATTTATTTATTTACTTGTTTATTTGAGGGAGAGAGAGAGCATGCGCTTGCGAGCAGAGGGAGGGGCGGAGGGGGAAGGAGAGGAAGAAAATCTCAAGTAGATATCTGCCATCTATGGAGCCCAATACAGGGCTTGATCTCATGACCCTGAGATTGTGACCCTGAGATCATGACCCTGAGATCATGACCTGAGCTGAAACCAAAAGTTAGATGCTTAATTGACTGAACCACCTAGGCACCCCAAAGGTTTAATCAATTTTTAAGCCAAAGTCACACAATGTAGGTGGAGAGCAAGACCAAAATTGTATTTATATAATTTAAGAATCTTTCTCTTGTTATCGGTCCTAGCTGTAGTTCCCCCTTTATTTCTCCATTCTGGACAAGCCCCCTTTCTTTTAATCTGTGACAGATTCCTTAAAATAAAAAGGGGGAGGTGACTTGTGTATCATTTTCATTAGACCAGCATTTTCTGTGTGCTTTTTCCTGAACACTAGCTTGCAAGATGTTTAAAAGAGTCTTGCATTAAATTAATTTGGTCAGAACTGCACATTACATCCCCTTCTAGGAGATTCTGAATTCAACTTGGCATATTAAGAAGTCTGAGATGTACTTCAGCCAAAAAGTATTTTTATTTGAAAATTTAAAAATTTTATTTCTATTTAATTTTCCTAAATTTCCATTTGACTGCACCCCTTCTTCTTTTTTATTTTTCTCCTAATGCCTTTAAAAGAACAATTTGGAAAAGTCTTCAATGAAAAGACACATAATGAACTTGGTGTGTTCCACTGTGCAATTGAAGTTTTTGAAAAAGAAGGAGT
This sequence comes from Spilogale gracilis, assembly GCA_004023965.1. Lineage (NCBI taxonomy): Eukaryota > Metazoa > Chordata > Mammalia > Carnivora > Mephitidae > Spilogale > Spilogale gracilis. Next base: position 40,065 of record PITA01003755.1, read on the forward strand.
GGAAGAAAACAGAATGCGCTCAGGCTCCCTAAAGATCACAGCCTGGCATTTCACCCCGTTCCACTTTAAAATTTTATTTTTACCCAGATTCCTCCAAGGCAAGAAATGTGAGTCGCCGGCTCTTTATCTCCTACCTTGAAATTTGTTTTTTTTTTTTTCTTGCTTGAGATATGACTAGGATTTTTTTTTTTTAAGATTTTATTTATTTATTTGACAGAGAGATTACAAGTAGGCAGAGAGGCAGGCAGAGAGAGAGGAGGAAGCAGGCTCCCCACTGAGCAGAGAGCCCGATGCGGGCCTCGATCCCAGGACCCTGAGATCATGACCTGAGCCGAAAGCAGAGGCTTTAACCCACTGAGCCACCCAGGCGCCCATGACTAGGATTTTTGCCATCTGTGCCTCTCTGCACCCACTAGTCTATGGTAAGCTCTTTGAGGGAAGGAGATGGGCTGTGGCATCTTTATGGTCTAACGGTGGCTTGGTAACTATATAGAAAATGGAGAAGTGACCTGCATTTGGAATAAGAGAACAAATGCAATATGTGGATCTGTTTTTCTGAGTTGACTCTAACAAAGTGAATAACTCCCTGTTTGAGTGACAATGAGAAATTTGAGAAGCTGCAATAACTCATTTATATCACTAGGGTTCCATTGGAAGGTGATACCTCCTGTTGTCTAATTTAATTAGTAATTGTGTTTTCAGTTCCAATTGAAGAAGAAAGGATGGCAATAAACTGTGGTACTTGGTATTATTATTGTTATCTAATTATATTTACTCTTGTGACGGTTTTAGATTAAGACACTTTTCGAGAGGTACTTGTCAGCGTTATTTCATTGGTTTTTCTCTTGTTCTTTCCCCACCTCCTGTGTGTTTTAATGCTGGTATTAAGTATGAACCCTCTTTTACAGACCTATAAATTGATGCATACAGTTGTTACTGTTCGTTCGTTTTTGAACATGTGGCCTGAGGTTTTATGGCAAGTCTGTTCTGGATACAGAGTTTGAGTTTCAAGTCTTCTCCATGATGTCACCTACACATTGACAAAGGCGATGTGGATCCAGGGATGATGGCCCAACGGGAAGTTGGAAGATGGGGAGTCTGCTTTGGCTCTGCCGTTACTGGTTAAATGGCTTTAGACAGTTCACTCATTGAGTCATCAAGCATCTTATGGGCCACCTACCGGGTGGTCAGTGCTCAGCTAGATGCTAGGACTACCCGGATGGGTAGGACAGTGCCTTGTTCTTAATGAGCTTCCTGTTTGGTGCACACACTCAGACCTAGAAAGCAACGAGCTCAGGAAGACGCCGCGGTGCTTTGTGGGAAGTGTGTGCGGGGAGAGCTGGAGTTCAGAACATGGTCTTGGTGCTTCTGAAAGGCTTCGTAGCAGGAGTGATTTAGGGTTGAGTTTTAAGAAAAAAAAATATTACTGAGATTATCGAGGGATTACAGCATGATAAAAAGTTTGGACTTTATGCCCCTATTAATTTTCTCGTCGTGGAATCCAGTGAAGGGTTTTAAATAGGCAACAACACAGTTGTTTTTGCATTTTAGAAAGATACGTGTGGAGGATGAGTTGACTTCATCTCTGTGAGCCTTACTCTTCTCATCTGTAAGATGGACCCACTTCTCTTGCCTCATAGGTTCATTTGGGTCACATTTCTCTCCTTGAAATGCAGTGAGAGTAGCCGATGTACACTCACTGCTTTCTGAGCCCTTACTCCTCAGAGCAACCCTGTGAAGGTCAGTATTGCTATTACGTGCATTTTAGAGGTGGCATATCTGACCCAGGGACCCGCAGCTAGTGCTCGTGGCACAGTCAGGATCGGAACCCAAGTCTGCCGGATTCTGGAACCCTGATGCCCTGAGTACCACCCAGGGCTGGTACGGTGCTGGCGAGTCTTTTGTCCTCATCTCCCCCTTGGAACGCTTATCTGGTGGCTGTATTTTGCCTCTGGTGACCTTAGCAAAGAGTTGATGTAGTTACTGGAAAAGCTCAAGATCAGCACCAAACAAATGTGCCATTATTTACAACCGTTTAATCTTTGTCTCTGATAATGTGGTCTTTTATCATTAAATAGATCCAAATTTATGGAGTAGGATATGTGACTTTAATTCTTTTGTACTAACTGGGTGTTACAAACAGTGTATGTTTTTGTGGGCACAGACATAAATCTTCCTTCCAGTGTTAACAGAAAATCAATCAAGACTCTGACTCCATTCTTTTGGGGAGTTCTTTAGAAGATCCATATTATGAGTAGGTAAAAATAAAATTGAAGAGGACGTAATGAGACAGTTCAGAGCAAGGGAAAGACCTTGGACAGGGTAGACTTGTCGAGAGGAGTTGCCAAAGAACAGAGGGGACAAAGGTAAGGAAGTAGGTTTGGCGAAGTCAGCAAGCTCTTCTTCTTGAAAAGACAGCCTGCAAAATATGCTACAAGTTCATACATAGGCAGTTGCAGTCCAAGGACAGGTGAACGGCACCCATTTGGTAAGAGGTCGATTCCCTATATTTTCTCTGTAGTAGGTCACTGTAGGGTAGAGAAGGGCCATATTACCTGCTGACTGAATGGATGCCTTCGGCTATCGCTGCTTGAAGATTCAGGAGTTTCAAGAAGAATAATTAAAATAAAATGCCATTCCATGTCTTGACCTGTGTTCTGTGTGCCCAAAAAATGCCCTGAAAAATGCCAGGGTTATGCATTTTGTGATCTGGGAGGAACGTTGTGATCAGCCTTCAGCTGCTCATAAAAAAATAAATACAGCCGTGTTCTTATTTGGATCATTTCTTGAAGATCCTTTAGAGTATATTTGCAGCTGAAATTTCACTTCAACTTAAAGAATAATAATAAGAAGAATAAGAATAAGAGGAAAAAGGAGGAGAAGGAGAATGAGAAGAATGGGGAAGAAGAATGGGAAGAGGAAGGGGTAGGGGAAGGAGATGGAGAAGGGGAAAGGGGAAGAGAAAAAGAGAAGGGGAAGGAAAGAAATCTGTGCCTTACTTAAAACATGAGGCATGTCATGCCAGAGTAAAATAATGGAATCAGAAAGAGAAAATGCTCCATTGAGATAAAACAGCCGTCTTTTATACTCACTGCTTAAATATAATTCACCTGCTGTTTGTAGGTTATGCTTTAATGGGAAGGAATATTAAGGGAATGATACAGAATTTCTTTATTAAATGGAAGCCCATTGCAACACACACACACACACACACACACACACACACACCCCTCCAGCTGAAGCAGCTGTTTGAGAAGAGCAGGTTCTGAAATGGGAGTGGAAGTGTACCAGCCAAGAGCCCGTCACCTGGTGTGTGGGAAGAACGGAGCAAATACGGGATGTGCCGAACCATCGACGGAACAGACCTCGTGGCATCCATGTGAGGTTTTGTGGGCATCACCGCCCAGCTCACTGGTTCTCAAACTTGGGTTCACCTGGGGAGTTTGGGTGCAGGGGAAGTGGGATGCCCGGTTCCGCACTCAAAGATTCTGATTTAATTGCTCTGGGCTGTGGCCTGGACATAGGGATTTTTTTAAAAGGTCCTCCAAAGCCTCATGTACAGCAAAATCTGAGGACCGCTGGCCTAGATGATGACTAATTTCTTTCTCCCCTTGTGTTCTTTGCAGCTGGGGCCATTTGCTACAGAAACAGGTTTAGAAGCCTCGGTCCTTTAAAGCCAGACTCTTAGAGTACTTAACTAAGTCTTCAGGTTGATAGATTCCTCTCTTTAAGGACTAAAAAGTAACATTCCAGTGTTCTTTTGAAAAATGAGACCTGAGATCTTTTTTTTCCATCACAAAGAAAGTATAAGTATGTTCCCTCTGAACTTCATAGTACGAAAAAAGAGAATAGAAAACGAATACATCCAGATGCTGGCAAAGTTCCAAGTTCTGTAGTAGGGAAATAGGTGAGCTGTTGTTGACCAAGATATCTTGGAGGATTGAGTCTTGACCCTAATTTCCTGCTGTTAAAAAGAGAAGAAAGGAAGGAAGAGGAAAAAAAAGAAATAGGCTACATTCTTGATTATAGGTTAGCAAATCAGAACCACATATCCCAAATCAAATGGGAGCTTTTCTTTTCTTTTTGGGATTTCCAGGGAATGCCAGACAGTATAGAACAACATAAATAAGAAGGAGAAATGGAGAAATGTGGTTTTTAGTTAGTACCTTGCTGATGATAAGTTTTAATCTTCAATAATTCACTTAACTTTTATAAGATGGATTTTCCAAAGTAGGAGTAATACTATCCCTTCTGTCTCCTACTCTAAAATAAGATACACTTTGATGAAGGATGTTTAATTCCCTAGAAGCACTTCCCTCCCAAGCCAATACATTCTTGCGGAATGGTTGAGAACAGGAGTCTTGACTTTGACACCAGCCAGAGATGAAGTTGGCAAGTCACAGGCGTGGGGAGTGATGTCCAGGTGGAGTGAAGGCAAAGAGCAGGCTTGAGTAGTGCTCCTCAAGCAGTACGGGCTCACAAATCTAGAGATGCTGTGAAAATACAGGTTCTGAGTCAACAGGTCGTGGGAGGGGCCCGAGAGTGTCCATGTCGCCCACAAACACCTTGCCAGGGGGTGCTGATGACGTTGATCCCCGGGTCATACTTTGAGAGGCATGGCGGTTCAGAACAGCTCTGTGCTCGGGTCAATGCTTTCCTTAGGGCAGCTGGAGGAGAGTACACCATGGCTGTGAAGACGGTGTTGTCTAGCTCTCGTCTAAGCTGCACATGAATGAAGCACAACCATGAGGATCGTCTTGTGCCTTTGAGTTCATGTGGCCCCGAGTACCTTGGTGTGATCAATGCCTATTTATGTTCTGGGGTGTCCTTTTTATAGATACTGATTTTTATATACTTTCCACTTTCTATATGACCTTCAGGGAAGCCCGAGTATAAAAATTTAGGTTTTTTTCCATTAACTTTTTCCCCCATTTTCATTGAGTTCTGGTGTGTTGGCTTCTTATCTTTCTCTGTAATTCAATCTAACATATCTCTTGAGTCTTTGTTACCTCCATATATAGCAAGGTCTCTTTTATCTGGTGCCTACAACAGTGATGCTTTAAAAAAAATCTGTAGCTAAGTGCTAGAATTATTCAAAATAATCATCCAGTTGACCGCATCCTCATTGGGTTATCAGTTGAAGTGGTGGGATAAGAATCAGCCTGCCAATATTGTTATAAATAAGATCCTCTAATTATATATTTTTTTTGCCCAACTGATAGACCTTTGCTTTGCTGCTATAAATCAGTGCCTGAGTTGTGTTTCCCTGATCGCTTCGTAATGTTCTAGCACATTATTTACATTTGTAAAGTTTAAGAATAGATGTAATTTCATGTGTTCTAATTTGAACATGGAGTTTGGGAAGGAAGAGGGTTTAAAAAATATGGTTGTGACATGTTTATCATAAACATGTGACAGCGGAGCTGTGATTATGCTGGTGGCGTGTGTGTTGTACCTTGTCAACAGAGAGCTTTTATGTTTGTGTATTTCACGTGGTATTTTCTTTCCTTTTGAAAAAAAAATTAGAACTGAATATATCTCTGGGAAGACTATAAATATATTCTGGTTTAAAATAGTCCTCTATAGGGGCGCTGCGGGGCTCTGTTAGTGTCTGTCTTCGGCTCAGGTCATGATCCCAGTGGGATCCAGCCCTGTGTTGGGCTCCAGTCCTGCATTGGGCTCCCTGCTCAGCAGGAAGCCTGCTTCTCCTCTCCTTCTGCCCCTCCCCCTGTGGTGTACGCTCTTTCTCTCTCCTTCTCAAATAAATAAATAAAATCTTAAACAAGAATAAAGTAAAATAATCCTCTATCACTAGGCTTCTTCCTGAAGTTTCCATGGTTTTCTCTCAGAACCGCAGACCTTTTGAAATATCAGCTGATTTTCACCCACCACAGTCTGTGGTTTCTCATCCTCTAAAGGCAGTGATTCTTGAACATCAGAGTCACCTGAAAGTTGAATGAGTACAGGACCTCTGGGCTCCATCACCAGAGTTTCTGATTTGGGAGGGATGAGGTGGCACCTGAGATCTTGGATTTCCCCTGTGTGGCTGGGTGGGGGTCATGCTGCGGGTCCATACACCCACTTGGAGGACCCGGTGGGTGGAGCCTTGCGCTGGAACAGGCAGTGTGTATCATTGTACCTGGGATCTTGTCAGAAATACAGAAGCTTAGGGGCGCCTGGGTGGCTCAGTTGGTTAAGCGACTGCCTTCGGCTCAGGTCATGATCCCGGAGACCCGGGATCGAGTCCCACATCAGGCTCCCTGCTCAGAGGGAAGCCTGCTTCTCCCTCTCTCACTCCCCCTGCTTGTGTTCCCTCTCTGGCTGTGTTTCTCTCTGTCAAATAAATAAAATCTTAAAAAAAAAAAAAAAGTTTAAAGAAATACAGAAGCTTAGGTTCCAGCCCAGACTGACTTACTGAATCAGAGTGTGTGTTCTTACCTAGGTCTTATGTGATTTGTGTGCACAGTATAGTCTGCGAAGCCCTGCACTAAGTCACTTGTAACGCCGTAAACACTGCGATGATAGCATTGAGACTTTAGGGGCACAGAGGTAAGGGGAAAGAGGAAGTCCCAAGGAAATTGGAACTCTTTGGTACTTAGTAAATCTTTCTCACAGCATCTTCTCTGGCAAGCTGAGGTCAACCTGACCATGGTTGAACTTCCTGAGAAGAGTGCAATTCTGTACCACTCCAGAAAGTAATTTCTAATTATTCCTTTCATTCTAAAGAAAAATGGCACAGTATTTTTTTAAAACCATTTACATAAAAAGCATCATAATAGTTACAAATTGCTTCTCATAACAAAGCAAGTGCAAATAATCAGATTCATTCATTGTGTGTTCTGCCAACAAATTTGGGAAATACGCAAGACAGTGTAGCAGACAGATGGGCCTAGAGATCTAGAAGATTTGCTAGGGGCCAGCCCACTGCAGGTTCTTCTTCATCTCTCTTTCTTTTCCTTCCTTCCTTCCTTCCTTCCTTCCTCCCTCCCTCCCTCCCTCCCTCCCTTCCTTCCTTCCTTTCTCTACACCCAAAGTGGGACCTGAACTTATAACCCTGAGATCAAGAGTTGCACGCTATACTGACTGAGCCAGCCAGGCGCTTCCCTTCTCTCCTTTTCTCAACAGCCACAGGACTACATAGTAAAACCTAAGTGTTTATAATTATAATCCTGCGACATTGTCTAATCTTGCAGAAAGTAAACAATAATGAGAAAAGACTTTCTGGAATATTCCATTACTCAGAACCAAAAGAGCTTCCTTCCTGAACAAATGAGGAGTCTAATGTATTTTTCCTTTCGATTTGATTACATGACAAATCTTTGGAATTTTTAGGTGTTACTTCCTTAAAAAAGAGGAAAATAGTATCTGACTTGGCAAATATATTTTTTTGCCCCAGTTTCCCACTAATTATAAGTGGAAAAAAGAGGAATAGAGGGAGAGAGAAGCAGTATGGAAAGACAATAAAAGCATCTAGACTTTGCAAACATTTTTCATATTCTTTAGTTGTAAACAGTGCCACAAAGAAAGCAGGCTACATCTTCCTGAGGTATCTATTTAACACGAAGATTTATGGCAGGGAGTGTTACATAATCTAACTAGTAATTAATATTAAACATTATGTTTATATTAAACACAGACCATTTATGAATTTGGAAGTAACACGTGTACAGATTTTTAGGATACAGCTCAGGTCCTGCTCAGCGGGAAGCCTGCCTCTCCCTCTCTCACTCCCCCTGCTTGTGTTCCCTCTCTGGCTGTGTTTCTCTCTGTCAAACAAATTCTTCAAAAAAAAGAAAAGATACAGTGTAAAAGGGGTGTCTGGGTGACCTGGTCCATTGAGGTTCTGACTCGTGGTTTTGGCTCAGGTCATGATCTCATCATGGTCATGAGATAGAGCCCCTTGTCAGGCTTTACGCTAGACTTGGAACCTACTTACGGTTCTCTGTCTCCCTCTACCTTGGCGCATCCGTCCTTCCCTCTCAAAACAAAAAAAAACAAAACAAAACAAAAGATAGAGTTTGAGACTTAAAGAAATTTGGTTTTGGTGGCTGGCTGCTATAGGGTTTTTTTCCCCAGACCCCTAGAGTTTTATTTATTTTCTTCTATACAGATTCATCAGTGGGAAACTATTAAGAAGTATGTCTTAAGATATCAGGTAATTTTCTTAAAAAATACCTTTATTGAAGTATAACTTGATATATAATACACTACACATATTTAGAGTGTGCAGTTTGCTAAGTTTTGACGTATGTGTACACCTGTGAATCCATCCTAACAATCAAGATAATGAAGATACCTGTCACCTGCAAAAGCGTCTTCCTTCTCCTTTGTAATCTCCCCTTTCATCCCTCCCCACCCTCCATCAAGTAGGCAAGCGACCTCTAATCTGCCATCTGTCACGACAGATTACTTTGCACTGTCTGGAATTTTATGTAAGTGCAATCATACAGTGTGCACTTTTGAAGGGAGCATGTCTGGCTTTTTTCATTCAGTAAAATGATTTTAAGGTTCATCCATGTATGCAAGATGTGTACATGAGTAGAGTATGTATTAACCATTCAGTCCTCTTTAGTGCTGGGGAGTATTCCCTTAAATGGTTATATTGCACTTTGTTTTCCCATTTACCTTTTGGTGGACATTTGTTTTTGTTTTGTTTTTTAAAGGTTTATTTATTTGAGGGGTTCCTGGGTGGCTCAGTCATTAAGCGACTTCCTTCAGCTCAGGCTGTGATCTCAGGGTCCTGGGGTTGAGCCCCGCAGCAGACTCCCTGCTCGGCGGGCCTTCTTCTCCTTCTCCTACTCCCCCTGCTTATGCTCCCTTTCTTGCTGTGTCTCTCTCTGTCAAATAAATAAATAAAATATTTTTAAAAATAAAAGATTTATTTGGGACAGAGGGCACACATAAACAGGGGGAGGGGCAGAGGAAGAGGAAGAAGCAGACTCCATGCTGAGTGAGGAGCCTGATGTGGGGCTCGATTCCAGGACGCTGGGATCATGACCTGAGCTAAAGGCAGACACTTAATGACTGAGCCATCCAGGTGCCCTTTGATAGACATTTGAGTTATTTCCAGTCTATGGCTGTTGGCAATAAAGCTGCTGTGAACATTTGTGTACAAATATATGTATGGTGATATGCTTTTCTTTCTCTTGGGTAAATGCCCAAGATTGTAATGTTTAACTTTTTTTTTTTTTTTAAGGATTTTATTTATTTGACAGAGAGAAACACAGCCAGAGAGGGAACACAAGCAGGGGGAGTGAGAAAGGGAGAAGCAGGCTTCCCGCCAAGCAGGGAGCCTGATGTGGGGACTCAATCCCAGGTCTCCGGGATCATGACCTGAGCCGAAGGCAGTCGCTTAACCAACTGAGCCACCCAGGCGTCCCGTAATGTTTAACTTTTAAGAAGCTGCCAAAATGTTTCCCAAATTATTTGTATCCTTATACATTCTCATCAGCAACATGAGAACTCCAATGGCTTCACATCTTTGCTAAAACTTGGTATGATCTTTATAAATTTTAGCCATTCTGCTGGTGTGTAGTGGCAGTATCTCATTAGAGATTCCATTTGCATTTCCCTACTGACTCATGTTGTTGAGCATCTTTCTGTATTCTTCTTTACCATTAAATACATCTTCTTTAGTGAAATGTCTGCTGAAGTCTTTGCCCATTTTATTGTTGGTTTGGGTATCTACTCATTATTGAGTTTTGAGAGTTTTTAAAAAATATATTTAAGATACAGATTCTTTCTCAGGTATGTGATATGCGAATATTTTATCACAGTCTCTGACTTGTATTTTCATTTTTGACCAGGTCTTTGGAGGAACAGATATTTTTTAATTTTGGAATACAGTTTATCCATTATTCCTTTCATGGATTGCACTTTTGATGTTACATCTAAGAGGTATTGACTTGACATGATTTTCTCTTCTGTTTTTCTCTAAAGCCTGTAGTTTTACATTTAGAGCTGTGGTCTATTTTGAATTAATTTTTGTATATGAGACAAGGTATGTATCAAAGTTCGTTTTTTAAATATGTGGATTTCAAATTGTTCCAGAACCATTTGTTGAAACAAATTTTCTTTCTCTACTAAATTACTTTTATACCTTTGTTTAAAATTAATTGACCAAATATGTCTGAGTCTGTTTCTGGACTGTGTATTTTGTTGTATTGATCTATTAGTCTATCTTTTTTTTTTCTTTTTTAAAGATTTTATTTATTTGACAGAGAGAAACACAGCCAGAGAGGGAACACAAGCAGAGGGAGTGAGAGAGGGAGAAGCAGGCTTCCCGCTGAGCAGGGAGCCTGATGTGGGACTTGATCCTGGGTCTCCGGGATCATGATCTGAGCCAAAGGCAGTGGCTTAACCAGCTGAGCCACCCAGGTGCCCCAAGAGTTGCACACTCTTCTGACTGAGGCAGGCAGGCATCCCTATTTGTCTGTCTTGACAATACCACCCTTTATTGATTATTGTACTTTTATACTAAGTCTGAGGGTCATGTAATGAAATTCCTCCAGTTTGTTCTGCCTATTGTTTTGGCCATTTGGGTCCTTTGTGCTTACACAGGAATTGGTAATCAGCTTAGCAACTGCTACAAAAAGTCTGATGTTGAATCTTTAGGTCAACTTAAAGGGAATTAGCATCTTAATGGTATTGAGTTTTCCAATCCATGAACATGGTCTATGTGTCCATTTATTTAAATTTAGGTCTTTAATTTCTCTCAGCAATGTTTTGTAGTTCATAGAATACAGGTCTTGCGTATCTTTTGTCAGATTTATCCGTCAATATTGCAATGTGTTTATGTTATTATAAGTTCTGTGTTTTTAAATGTTAATTTCTGATGGTTTTCCAAGATAAAGAAATACAGCTGCATTTTATTTATTCATGTTGTATCATGATATCTTGGTGAATTCACTTATTCTAGAGGATTTTTTTATTAGCTTGATATTTTCTACAAAGATTTTCAACAAAAAAAAAAAAAGAAAGAAAAGCATTCAGTCTTTTGGGTATGATGGTAGCTATGGAGTTACGATTTATCTTTTCCTCTTTTTTATAGAAACTATTAAGCTGAGAAAGTTCCTTTCTATTCCTAGTTTGCTGATAGATTTTACCAAAAAGAGATACTGGATTTTGTCAAATGCTTTTTCTGTTTTCTGATCATGTGACTTCATTTTTAGTTGTTATTATGGTGAATTTATATTGATTTTTCTTTTTTTTTTTAAAGGTTTTATTTATTTATTTGACAGAGAGAAACTCAGCTAGAGAGGGAACACAAGCAGGGGGAGCGAGAGAGGGAAAAGCAGGCTTCCCACTGAGCAGGGAGCCCGATGTGGGGCTTGATTCCTGGTCTCCGGGATCATGACCTGAGCCGAAGGCAGTCGCTTAACCAACTGAGCCACTCAGGTGCCCCTATATTGATTTTTCTAATGTAAAATCAACACTGCATTTCTAGAATAAACTCCACTCAGTCTATCTTATCTTTATAATTCTTATTAGATTTGATTGATTTAACATTTTTTTTGTTAAGAATTTTTCCATGTGTGTTCCTGAAAGATACTGGTGTTTAGTTTTCTTTCCTTGTAGGTCTTTGTCTCATCTTGGTGCGGAAGTGATCCTGGTATCATAGAATAAAGTGGAGAACATCCTGCCTTTTTTCAATTTTCCAGAAGTTTTGTGTATAATATTATTTTTATTTTAAGTGTATGTTAAAATTCACCACTGAAACTCTCTGGGCTTAGAGTCTTTGAAGGGAAATTTTTAGTTACAAGTTCAAGTTTACTGGGTGCCTGGGTGGCTCAGTGGGTTAAAGCCTCTGCCTTCGGTTCAGGTCATGATCTCAGGGTCCTGGGATCAAGGCCCACATCCGGCTCTTTGCTCAGCAGGGTGCCTGCTTCTTCCTCTCTCTCTGCGTGCTTCTCTGCCTACTTGTGATCTCTCTCTGTCAAATAAATAAAATCTTAAAAAAAAAAAGTTCAAGTTTACTAATAGATGTCAGATTATTCAGATTATTTTTTTCATTTTCATTGGCCTTTGTTAATTTTTGTCTTTCAAAGAATTTGCAACTAAATTATTGAATTTATTGGCATAAAGTTATTCCCACAGTCCATTTATTATACTTTTAATATATACAGACTATAGTAACATTACCTTTCTTATTCCTAATATTGGTAATATGTTTTTTCCCCTCCTTTCTTCCTTATTATACTGATTAGATATTTAGCAGTTCTATTGACCTTTTGAAAGAACTAGCTTTTGGTTTCATTGAAATTCCCCTATTTTTTTTCTATTTAATTGAGATTTTTTTTCTCTGCTATTTCCTTTCTTCTATTTTCTTTGGGTTTCATGCACTGTTCTTTTTCTAGTTTCTTTTCTTTTCTTTTTTTTTAAGATTTTATTTATTTATTTGACAGAGAGAGAGATCACAAATAGAGAGGGAGGCAGGCAGAGAGGAGGAAGCAGGCTCCCTGCTGAGCAGAGAGCCTGATGCGGGCCTCAATCCCAGGACCCTGAGATCATGACCTGAGCTGAAGGCAGAGGCTTTAACCCACTGAACCACCCCGGCGCCTCTTTTTCTAGTTTCTAAAGTAGAAAACACTCAAGTTATAGATTTGGGACCTTTCTTCTTGTTTAATATAAGCACTTAGTGTTATAAATTTTCTTCTTACCCTGCTTTAGCAGTGCCCTACAAATTGTAATACGTTATTTTCATTTTCATTCAGTTCAAAGTACCTTCTCATTTTCCTTTTGATTTCTTCTTTGACTCATGAGTTATTTAGAGGTGTGTTGTTTTTTAATTATTTGGGAATTTCTCAAGTATCATTCTGTTACTGATTTCTAATTTAATTCCATTATGGTCAGAGAACACATTTGCATAACTTGAATCCTTTTACATTTATTGATATGTTTTATGACCCTGAATGTGATCTATCTTGGTAAATGTTTCCTGTGCACTTGAATGGGTAGTGTTCTATTGTTGGGTGTAGCGCTCTTGACCTTATGTCAGTTTTGTTGACAGTGTTGTTCAAGTATCCTATCTTTACTAATTTTCTTTTTTTTAAGATTTTTTTTTAAGATTTGTATTTATTTATTTGACAGAGAGAGAGATCACAAGTAGGCATAGAGGCGGAAGGAAGCAGGCTCCCTGCTGAGCAGAGAGCCCGATGTGGGCCTTGATCCCAGGACCCTGAGATCATGACCTGAGCCGAAGGCAGAGGCTTTAACCCACTGAGCCACCCAGGTGCCCTCAAGTGTCCTATCTTTACTAATTTTCTTTTTTTTTTTTTAAGATTTTTAAAAATTTGTTCATTTAAGAGAGATACAGAGACAGAGATAGCATAAGGAGGGGGAGAGGCAGAGGGAGAGGGAGAAGCAGACTCCTCACTGAGCCAGGAGCCTGACATGGGGCTTGTTCCCAGGACCTGGAGGTCATGACCTGAGCCGAAGGCAGAAGCTTAACCATGTGAGCCACCCAGGCGCCCCTCTTCACTGATTTTCTGTCTACTTATTCTATCAGTTATTGAGAGAAGGTTGCTGAGATCTCTAATTGTGGATTTGTCTGTTTTTCCTTACAGTTCTATCACTTTTCTTCATGTATTTTAAAATTCTGTTACTAGATATCTAAATATTTAGGCTTATTGCATCCTCTGATTAATTGACTCCTCTATATGAAATTATTCCCTTTACCTTGGTAATATTCTGTAATTTAAAATCTACACCTGTTGTAGCTATCTTTAGATTAATGCTGGTATAGCATATTTCTTTATATTTGTGACTTCATACTTCAAGTGGTTTCCTTGTAAGCGGTGTGTGGTTTGCTTTTATGTTTTTTCACATTTGACAATCTCTGTCATTTAATTGGGATATTTAGACTATTTACATATAATACAATTATTGATTTGGTTGAGTTTAAACCAATCACTTAATTATTTGTTTTATGTTTGTCTAATCTGTTCTTCAATTCTCTTTTCTTCTTTTCTTCTTTTCTGCCTCCCTTTGGAGTGATCATTCTTTTTTTATTCTGTTCTATATTTACTTGATAGCTATATCTCTTTGTATTTATTTTAGTAGTTACTTTAGCATTTGTACTACACATCCTTGTCATGGTCAACCTTCAGGTTATATTATACTAGTTTCTGTATTGTATAAGAATCTTTAAGGGGCACCTAGGTGGCTCAGTTGGTTAAGCGGCTGCTTTTGGCTCAGGTCATGATCTTGGAGACCCAGGATCAAGTCCCACATCAGGATTCCTGCTCAGAGGGAAGCCTGCTTCTCCCTCTCTCAGTCCCTCTGCTGTGTTCCCTCTCTAGCTATGTTTCTCTCTGTCAAATAAATAAATAAAATCTAAAAAAAAAAAAAAAAGAATCTTTAAAAAAGTGCATTGCTATTTCTTTACTCCTGGCCTTTGGCCTCTTGTTGTCGTATGCTTTAGTACTTTTATATTTGTTATAAATCCCACCATTCGTTAGTAGTATTTTTGTTTTAAACAATCAGTAGCCTTTTAAAGAGATTTAAATCATAAGAAAAAAGTCCTATATAGTAATCCACATAGTTATCTTTTCTGGTACTTCTTACTCTTTTGTGTATATCCAGAGTTGCATCTCTTATAACTTTCCCCCTGCCTGACTGGCTTCCTTTAACATTTCTTATAGTACTGGTCTGCTGGCAGTGAATTCTTTTAGTTTTTGTATGTCTGAAAAAGTATTTCACTTTGTTTTTAAAGGTTATTTGCGCTGGATATAGAATTCTAATTTGACAGTTTTTTTTCTCCTTTTAGCACTTTGAAGATGTGGTGTCACTTTCTTGTGATTTGCATTGTTTGTGATGAGAAATCCATCATCTTTGTCTTTGGTCTTCTGCCCCTTTGGGATTTCCAACCCTTCTGGCTGCCTCTCCCATGTTTTGTTTCTGTTTGTTTTGTTTTTTAGTCCCTTTTCCCCCCAGAATTTTGACAATGATGTGCCAAGGCATGGCTTTCATTGTATGCCCCTTGCTTGGTCTTTACAGATGGTCTTAAATATGAAAATGTATGTCTTGGGGTGCCTAGGTGGCTCAGTTGGTTAAGCGACTGCTTTCGGCTCAGGTCATGATCTTGGAGTCCTGGGATCAAGCCCCGCATCCGGCTCCCTGCTCAGCAGGAAGCCTGCTTCTCCCTCTCTCACTCCCCCTGCTTGTGTTCCCTCTCTAGCTGTGTTTCTCTCTGTCAAATAAATAAATAAAATCTTTAAAAAAAAAGAAAATGTATGTCTTTTTAAATTAAGTTTTAAATTTTAGTTCCAGTATTGTTAAGATACAGTGTTATGTTATTTTCAGGTGTACAATGTAGTGATTCAACAATTCTGTACATTATCTGTGCTCATTGTGATGAACATGCTCTTTAATCCCTTCACATATTTCATTCATCCCCCACCCGCCTAAAAATTTATGTCTTTAACCAAATTTAGGAAATTGTATCTTCAAATAATCTTTGTGCCTCATTCTTCATCTCTCCTGTTATCTCTTCTCCTTCTTAGACTTTAATTTTTTAAAAAAAGATTTTATTTATTTATTTGACAGAAAGAAACACAGCCAGAGAGGGAACACAAGCAGGGGGAGTGAGAAAGGGAGAAGCAGGCTTCCCGACGAGCAGGAAGCCCGATGTGGGACTCGATCCCGGGTCTCCAGGATCATGACCTGAGCCAAAGGCAGTCGCTTAACCAACTGAGCCACCCAGGTGCCCCTTAGACTTTAATTTTTAAACATAGATGGACAGTCTCTCTCATACCTCTCCAAGGTTCTCATTTTTTCCAGTCTTTATTTTTCTGTTTTAAGAATGAAGAACTCTGTTTGTCTTTGAGCTTATAGATTGTCTTCTGTTCTTTGCTCTTAAGCTGATTGAGAAGATGCTTACATTTCAGATTTTAATTTTTCACTTGGTTCTTGTCATTATGAGTATATTTTGTTTGTCATGCGTATTGATCTGTGTGCTAAGATACCATGTGCATCATTTTAGCAGGCTTTTAAAATCCTTGTCAGTTGATTCTAATGTGTGTCATCTTGGGCTCAGTCTTTTTGATTGTTTTTGACTTTTCTCTTGCGTATGGGCTGTATTTTCTTGTTTCTTCACATGTCTAGACATTTTAGATTATAACCCAGATATTGTGAATGATATATATTTTTTTTTTAATTTTTTTTTTGTGAATGATATATTAAAGAGACTCTGGACTGTTTGTTTTTTTTTTTAAGGATTTATTTATTTATTTGAGAGAGAGAACACATATCATATGCTTGCCTGAGTGGTGGAGAGGGGCAGAGGGAGAGAAAGAAAGAAAACCTCAAGGAGACTCAGTGCTACCCCTGACGCAGGGCTATGACATGACCCTGAGATCGTGATCTGAGCCAAAACCAAGAATCGAACTCTTAAATGACTGAGCCACCGAGGAGCCCCTGGATTCTGTTATTCTTGAAAAATATTGATTTGTCTTGTTTTGTGTCATCAGGCAATTATCTTGAGTTCACTGTAATTCCAGCCCTTGTCTTTTTCGTGGTGGGCAGCAGCTAAATCTCTTTCTACTTTATTTAGCCTTTGCTTATCTTCTTGCAGTCTTCCCCACACACAGTTAGTTACAGATCAAGACAGAGTTTTTTTTGTTTGTTTGTTTTGTTTTTTGTTTTTTGTTGTTTTTTTTAAAAGATTTATTTATTTATTTATTTATTTGACAGAAAGAAACACAGCGATAGAGGGAACACAAGCAAGGGGAGTGAGAGAGGGAGAAGCAGGCCTCCCGCCGAGCAGGCAGCCCGATGCGGGGCTCGATCCCGGGTCTCCGGGACCATGACCTGAGCCGAAGGCAGTCGCAGTCGCTCAACCAACTGAGCCACCCAGGTGCCCCCAAGACGAATTTTTACACAAAACTTGGGACTTCCTTCTCTCAGTCTCTCCCCTCCCTGGGATTTTACCCCTCATTTTATAGCTGCCCTGTTTCCCCTGGACTCTGCCTTCAGGTTCTGCAAGCCCCTAATACCTTGGGTTTCTAGTTATGCTTTAAGAGCTCCGTGTGGTCGTGATTAGGTTTTCTTTTTCTTAAAAAAACAGAAAATCCACCATCGCCTTTCCCTTTTTTCAAGTGTACAATCCCCTATAGTTTTTGCTTCTTACTGCATTCAGGTAGCACTGTTGTTTGTTTCTTTGCTCATTTGTTTGGTTTTTAAATCTAAGGTCAGTAGTTATTTCCAAGAGGATTAGACTGTTCAAAATTACTTTGTTATTATAAAAAGCAAACCCCTCCTCTTTCTTGAATTTTTAAAGTTCTATCCCTGGCTCTAGGTTTTTAAATCTCCCTTGGCTTCATCCCTACAGTGAAGACATTGCTGCCTCCCTCCTACCTGGGCAGTTCCAGTCTTGGCTCCTGGAGGGATGTCTCATCATCTCAGGGCAGGCTTTATACCTTTATGCCTGATGTTCTGGCTCTAGGCTCTCCCACTCCAAACCATCTTCAGCACCTTTAGCCAGAACTTCCTAAATGCCACCTTCACGGTTTTGGCCTTGTTCAGACCACTCTATCACATCTCTGAAACCCAAGAGGGCAGTCTCCTCCCTCATAGATAGTGATATGTCAGTACTTCTAGAAGCCGGTTGCCCTTGCATTCTTTTTCATAGCCCTTTCTCCATAGTTTTCTAGCTTTCCTGAAAGTCAGGGAGGCAGAATGAGTGGCAGCAGGTCACCTCCACTATACAACTCAGACTGCTCTCTCCACCTTAGCACAAACACCTCCGAACTGCAGGGACAAGAAGAGTGAGTAGGATTTTCCTTTGGGCATGTTGGCGTCCTGTGGCTTGCACTTGGGCACCCACGGGCATCCCCAGTTGGGCTCAGTCTACCTGTCTGGCCTCCCTTACCTCCTCCAGCTTTGCCATTTCCTCTAACTTGGCCCACCTTCCCTTTGAGCAGGCCGGCTGTGCTCGTTCACATCTCTGTGGATGACTGCTTGTCATGAATTCATTCCAGTTCTTGTTTCTTTTCTTATACAAGCTCGTCCCTGGTTGCCAAAGACCAAAAGTCATCTCTCCCTGTGCTGGGCCTTTCCGTTTATATCTTTGAATTATTTAACAAGGTTTTATTACAAGTAACCCTTCAAACAAACTTAGTTTTTCTTGGAATGGGAGAACATCTATTTTATAGAGACCTGGGTGTCTACTTGTCATTTTCCATTTTCTGAATCTGAGTCTCTCTTCCTGGGAAGATAATCCGCTGATTGGCTGGGCTTGGGTCATGTCTGTGCCCCTCCTCCAATCAGTCTCAGCCAGGGAGCAAGGGGACGTGGTTATAAACATGGCAGCCTGGTGCAGGACATTGGAAGCACCTGGGGGCTGATCAAGGGAAAAGACTCGCCCACGAGGTACCAGCATTCACGAGCTTTGTTGGGCAGTACTTGTGTAGGCTTTGCTGGGGGATAACACGGGGGATTCCCCTGAGAGCAGGAGTCTGTCTGTCCAGAGACTGTGGCAGGAGGGTTAAGGAGGGGAGGGTCACTCCAGGGAGAAGATAATTGGACAGGGTCTCACATGTGTCCTGGTGATTTTGACCAGCTTGCTGGGGAGGGTCTAGGTCAGGAAGCTCCAAAGGGCAGTAGTGGCCTAGGGGCTGATAACCACAAGGTTCTATCTTATCAATGGCTACTGGCTGGGTGTGGTTTTGTAAGGAATGAGAAATAGACAGGCTTTAAATAGCTAAAAATCTGCTTGTCTGGGCTATTAAAAAGTTGGTTGTGCAAAAATTTGACTTTGGCACCAGCAGCCTTTTGAGCTAACAGGTCTCAGAGTTTAGTGAAGAAATAGACAAGCTAGCGGCCAATACATATGGGTCATCTTTGCTCGTTTTGTATAACACTCAGACTTATCTCTGTTGATCATGGCGTTTGAGAGGATGGAAAGGGGAAGGAGACAGTTTCCGTAGAAAGTAGAGGCTCCTACAGTTGGTCTTCGGCTTTGTCACAGTTTTCTCTACATTATAGATGTTGGGGTGCGTACCATCTCCTGTGAGCTCCATGGTGTGTTCCTGGATATTAGTTAAAATAGTCTATACCTTATTACACATGGTAAATGTGAAATCCTGTCTGTTGAGTGAATGAATGAATGAGTGAATGAGTGAATGAATGCTTTTCTTCTTTCTGAAATACCTCCAGTCTGTCTGAAATCTACCCATATAAGGTCATACTCCTTGTGGCACTTTCCCTGACTGGTCTTTGGTTTTTTTGTTTGTTTGTTTGTTTGTTTTTTCTCTTCTAGGCTCCTCTGTATCACTGCTTTGGTGTCTGCCATCTTATGTGGTTGTGTGTGCACTCCTGCTGAGATCATAAACTTCTCACAGGCGTGAAAATGCCATGCATCTCTTTAATCTTTCACCTTGTTGGAGTGGTACCCTGCCCAGGGAGTGGGGAATGCTGATGCATTTGGTTGGGTTGGGTGCTAGGTAGAGGACCTAGTCCTCACTTGAGTAGAAAGGGCAGAGTCTGGAACTATAGTCCTGTTTCAGGAAAGCCTTGGTGTGGCCAGGCGTGACTCATCCCAGAGAACCAATGCAGAGAGGAGGTCAAGTGATGAAGTCAGTGCTGGAGAGAGTGTAGAGGAGAGCCGGCCAGGGGCTGTAGACCGGTGAGCAGGTCGGGGCCAAGACTAGGAACAGGAAATGCTGGCCAGAGTGCCTTTTGTGTAGAGTGACTGCTTTGCAGAGCTACTGGAAACCTGACATGGGGGCCTAGCGCCGAGCTTTGCATGCACAAGGAGGCCACTAACTGCTGTCCTGTGTCCCCAAGCCCTCAGCTGCCTTTTAATCACGGAAGTCAGAATGTATGTCCCAGCACAAAGACAAGTCATTGCATGTAGAATACGAAGCGTGTGTTCATCCTTGAAATTTCATTTGCTTATTGACTTCTCCAGCTTAGAAGGGTGGGAGCATGCCTTTCTGTGCGGCCTCTGTGCGAATATAAAAGATGAAAGCAACAGAGAGAGCAGAGAGAGAAGAAGCTGTAGCCAGATTCCATTTTCCTAAAGCTCGGAGTCCCTGAAGCATTTATCCGCACGGATAGCCATCTCTGCGCGCACAGTATCTGCAGACAAGTAAAATGCCCTTCTGGGTGAAGGTGCTCCACAGACAATATACTGTGCACTCTGCTTCCCCCGAGATGCACACCGTGCAGATGAAGTAAACTATTAATCGGTAACAAGTGGTTGCTTCATGTGGGCCATTTGGATGTTGTGTGTTTGTTCACACCCAGTGCCATTTTGGAAACCGTGCAGCTGTGTCCGATGGTGTAGGTTTGTGACAGGCACCCCGGCAGACACAGCACACCTGCTCCTGGGTCCCGGAGGCGACCGGGGCGGCCCCCTACACGATCCTCAGCCTGGTTTCTGGGGCACCTGGGCACTGTTGGCATGTGTGACTGGGCCGTCCCAAAACCCAACCTTTTTCACTTGTGGCTGCAAGTTCTCTGGGAACAGTGAGGGGCAGGCCCTCCTGTTCTGACCGGTTGGTTTCCACCTAAATGGTCTGCAGTGTATTTGAAGCACTTCGGAAAAGTAAAACCTAATCCCTCTCTAAATGACAGCGTGTGCTGTACGTTGACAACAGTGACCTTCTTCTTAGTGGCTGTACGTCCTGGAAGAAATCTTTTTCTGCCCTTGTCCAAAGTGGATGGTCAGTCTGGAACTG
This sequence comes from Spilogale gracilis, assembly GCA_004023965.1. Lineage (NCBI taxonomy): Eukaryota > Metazoa > Chordata > Mammalia > Carnivora > Mephitidae > Spilogale > Spilogale gracilis. The sequence continues at coordinate 60,746 of PITA01003755.1, forward strand.
GCCTTTTCAGGGTAACACGGAATAACGCTCCGCTGGGAATGTTCTGGCATCTCCGTGCCGCTGAAACAACAAACAGATGACGACTGATTCCACTTGTGGACCTCTCTTCTTTTAAGGAGAGTGCAACAGATAGATACTCGGGAAGCACCGAATAAAGGGAAGCTACTAGAATGGCAAAATGCACAGATGGAGTGGGGACTATAAAATTCCTCGAAAGCGCAAGCTGAATGTGTGATGAACTAAAATTAAATGTAGTTGTTCTAGGCAGTGTGAGTAGTGGGAAGAGGGCTGTCCTGACACTCAGAGCCAGCTCTGTTCCTAGCAACTTTCGTGACCTTGACCAACCTCTTTGGGCCCTGGTTTCTGCATCAGTAAAGTCTGGTCACAGCGGATGCTGTCTGTGTCCGAGGTTTAAGGATATTGCTCTAAGATTGTGTGGTAAGGAGCATTCTTTGGCTGTTTAATTGCACTTAATTGAGGTAACACTGCTGTTGTCCCAGACTGTGATTTACACAGAGGTTCACCCCAGGGAGGAGGTGAGGACAGCCATGAGCTTACACTGGCAGATGTTAAGGTCTCCAGTCTGATTGATACTGAGGCCAAGGGCAAATCCATTTACAATAGGCAGCTCCCTTTGAGACCCGCAGCAGAAAAGCACAGCGAGGTGCAGAGTGTTGCTTCATTGTTCCCAAAGCTGAGGCTCTAGCCCTGTGGGATGGGAACAGAGTGCTTGGTTACCCGGCTGGCAGGACAGCTTCTCTCCAGTCTTCACCCTCTTCCCTCACTTACTGCTTTTCTCTTTTTCTAGCATCTTCTCCTCTGTTCCGGCTTGGGTAGTTATTATCTTGTCTCCCGTGGTCAGTGTCCTCACCTGGTTCTCCAGCGACCCTTCCATAATCGCTGAAGGAAACAAAGACAAAGCCGTGTCCCCTCCCTTCTGGTTCATCTGCAAATGTTAGCAACTTTTCTCTACGTGGAGGGGAGGGTGTGTGAGTGTGTGTCTGTGTGTGTATGTGTGGGAGAGAGATAGGGAGGGAAGGAGGGAAGGAGAGAGAGGAAGGAATGAAAGAGTAGGAGATCGTTATAGTTGGGATAATAGTGGATAGGGTTTTGAGATAAAAAATGAACTCAAGGGGCGCCTGGGTGGCTCAGTTGGTTAAGCGACTGCCTTCGGCTCAGGTCATGATCCCGGACACCCGGGATAGAGCCCCACATCGGGCTCCCTGCTCGGCGGGAAGCCTGCTTCTCCCTCTCTCACTCCCCCTGCCTGTGTTCCCTCTCTAGCGGTGTTTCTTGCTGTCAAATAAATAAAATCTTTAAAAAGAAAAAAAAAATGAACTCAAAATGCTAGTATTGGAGCCCCCATTAGACACCATAGGAGCTGCATTTGGGGACTAGGGTTTGGGGAAGCTGTAACTGTTAGTTTCTTTTTTATATCTCGCTCATACTACTTTTGACATGTGAAGGTCTATCCCTATGCCGCCCAACAGCCCTTGCTTCACAGACCTAAAGGGGCTCCCCAAGCCTGCCCCTTTGGCACGTTGATTACTTTGAGCCGAAACAGCTGACACAGGAAGGGCTCTCTGCCCTCCCCCTCGTACCTAAAAGAAGGGCATGCATTTCCTGTGAGGAAGGTGACCTCCCTGGACCAGGAAGAGAACACTGTTATCTTAGGTGGTGGGAGCAGAAGCTCAGATGAGTCTGTACAAAGAAACCGCACTGCAGTAGCGCTTCTCTCCCCCACACATTTCCTCACCATTTCCCACAAATCCCTCAGGTTTGTCACATCGCCACAATGTATCCCTCTTTGTTAAAATGGTATCTACACCCTTGGGTCTAACCCCCTGGGACTTATACTTTCTCTGAAGCCCCCTGTGACACATAAAAATATGAATATCACTATATCAATTTGTTTCCTTTTCCGCCTTTTAATCTATCTTTTGTCAGTTTAATGTACAAGCCCCAGGTACAGAACCTAAGAGGGTAGAGGAAAAGTCTTTCCTCTCCTAGAGTTCTGAGCAGCTGATCATACTGCCCTCACTGTGGCTTCCTGCTTTGGTCTGGAGGGCTGCAGACATAATTGTTAGTTGAATGCTGTAGGCAAATGGCTAGAGGCAAACAGGGGTGTGCTGTTCTGAGAAAGCAGTAGACTCTCCTTTTTGCCTCTGGAGAGTCTGCACTGGTAGGACTGCAAAACCTCGTTAAGCCTGGGTTAGTTTAGGTCCATCAGTGAGACCCTGCACAAGTCACTCACCTTCCTGAGCCTCGAAGTTATCTTGTGTGCAAGGAAGAATCCCCACCCTGCTTCCCAGCTCTTCTCCAATCCTCGGTGTGTGCATGTCAGAGTGGGAGGCCCCTCTCGTGGGGAGGTCTGCTTGCCAATTTTGATCCGCCTCTTGTCTGTGTGGGTCCCATGAGGAGGAAGGAGGAGGAATCCGGGCTGAATGGTGAATGAGAGCTGGAGAAGCTGGGGGATGCCTTTCTCCACAAAGCCCATACGTGCGTGACAAGATAAAAATATCTCCCACACACTAACAATGGATCTTTCTAAAATACTGAAGAAGTAGTTTTTTTAGATTGGAAAAGAACAGATTAGATGTAAGCAGCTGTGAGAATGTGGTTGGTACTTTAACATTTTTACTAAAAACTAAAATTTTTTCTTCATTCTACAAATATTTAAGTACCTATTATGTGCTACACACTGGAATAGATATGGTAATGAACAAAGAAGACAAAATCCCCACCTTCTTGGGGCCAGTTGGCTAGTGGAGAGATGGACAAGGAACACAATAAATGGTACATATGCCCTGCACAGAGTACTATGTGTGCTGGACAAGGATGAAGTAGGGGTAGGGGTTGGGACTTGAAGCCGGATGGCCAGGGCAGGCTTCCCTCCCGGAAGGGGGTGAGGGATAATGGCAGGTAGACAGGGAGAGGAGAGGACGAGTTCCTCAGGTGGAGGGCACAGCAACTGGGAGATCCTAAAGGCGGCCTGGCCTGATCTAGGAATGGCAAGGAGACCTGGGTGGGTGGAACAGAGTGAGGGGAGGGAGGGAGAAGTAGGAAAGGAGTGCAGAGTCCTTGTTGTTAGCGGTGGGAATGGATGTCCCATGACATGAAAACGAGTGGGAGAGTTTTCAGGGGACGTGGTGTGACATATACTTTAAAAGGGCCAATTGAAGGCCATCTGGGTGGCTCCATTGGTTAAGCCCCCGACTTGAGTTTGGCTCAGGTCATGATCGCGGTGTCCTGGGATTGAGCCCTGTGTTGGGCACCCTGCTCAGTAGGGAGTCTGCTTGTCCCTCTCCCTCTCCTTCTGCTCCTCCCTGTGCTTATGCTCTCTGTCTCTCAGATAAATAAATAAATCTTTAAAAAAATATATTAAAAGGGCCAATTGAGGGGTATGTGGGGGGCTCTGATGGTTGAGCATCAGGCTGTTGGTTTCACCTCAGGTCGTGATCTAGGGATTGTGGGACAGGGACTCTTCACTTGGCATGCAGTCTGCTTGTCCCTCTTCATCTGCTCCTCTCCTTGCGCGCGCTCTCTCTCTCTCTCTCAAATAAATAAAAAAAAAAATCTTTTTTTTTTAAGATTTTATTATTTATTTGACAGAGAGATCACAAGTAGGCAGAGAGGCAAGCAGAGAGAGTGGAGGAAACAGGCTCCCTGCCAAGCAGAGAGCCCGACGTGGGCCTCGATCCCAGGACCCTGAGATCATGATCTGAGCCGAAGGCAGGGGCTTCAACCCACTGAGCCACCCAGGCGCCCAATAAATAAAATCTTTAAAAAAATAAGGACCAGGCGGCGCCTGGGTGGCTCAGTTGGTTAAGCCACTGCCTTCGGCTCAGGTCATGATCCCGGAGACCCGGGATCGAGCCCCACATCGGGCTTCCTGCTCGGCAGGAAGCCTGCTTCTCCCTCTCTCACTCCCCCTGCTTGTGTTCCCTCTCTAGCTGTGTTTCTCCCTGTCAAATAAATAAAATCTTTTAAAAAAATAAATAAATAAATAAATAAATAAGGACCAGTTGATAGTGATCATTTGATTTTTTTTGCCATGTGCAGAGCCTATCATGTGCAGCGGGAGAGAAACCTAAAATCGTAAGATCACGGAGTATGTTCTAGATCCTGCCGCTCAGCGTGTGGTCCGTAGGCCAGCAGCATGGGCCTTCCATGAGCGCCGGTTAGAAATGGAGAGTCTCAGGCCCGTCGTCCTCCACACCCACAGACCACCACCCACCCTCTTCCACAGGCTGTTCCGTAGACCAAGTTGGTATCATCTTCTGCCAGGTCTCTCCTGACTCCAGCGGCTCCAGGGGCAGGAAAGCTGGTCTCCCTTGAAGGTCCACGGAGGTGTCGCTTCTCACGGGGAGCAGTGGTTTCGCACCACACGCCGGCCTGCCTTCTGTGGCCTGGGTACCAAGCCTGGAGTCTCAGCCATCAAATTTTTGCTCAGTTATTATTAACTTTTGAGGAGCTTGGGGTGCTTCACTTCCCTTGCCTGGATATCAGGCAGCTTATTGATAAAATGGGGTTCTAATCATTTCTCCTTCGCAGGCAGGTTCTTGAGGCTTCATTATATAAATGCTTTTGAGAGCTGTTCTTAAATGTGTAATTTCCGGGCTTCAGTCACTGGGTACACTAGCATTTTTTTTTTTTTTAATTTTAATGGGTGTGAAATCCTTTCTCTACTTTTGTTCATTTAATGACTGCAGCATTGATGAGCAGGTAGTGGCAAATGCCTATTAATGTTACTCCTGGATTAGTGTGGGTTAAGAAACAAACTAGACATTGATCTTTCTTGGCTGTTTCTGAATTAGTCACACACTTCCCGTTATTTGTGTATGTCAGCAGGATGACCTAAATAAAGTTAGAGTTGATCTCTGTCAGAATATGTTTTGGGTTTCTCCTTACAATAAAGTTAAAGGCAAGCTGACGTATGGCTCACGATCAAATAGAAAGACCTTTTCAGCATAGCGCTTGTTTAACTGGGGAGTTATTATTGAACGTTGGTTTCTGGATGTGGTCAAATTCTCAGGTTTCTCAAGTGTTTCCTGGCCCGCTAAGGGCTGTTGTAGAAAGCAGTCTGCATTTGTCCCTGCCATTTTCCATTGGTGGGGCAACTCGATCGCCCCAGTGGCCCTGCGTCTTACCTTACCACGTTGGAATTCCAGATCAGCCCAATGCTTGCTGGAGTTGGGTATTTTCAGATCTTTGCCATTGTGCTGTGAGATGGCCTTCTGGGCTCGCCTCACTGACGATTTAATCAGCTGCTGTCCATGCTGCATAAAGCAGGTAGTCTGAGGGACACTGTTTCATGAGCCGTGTAATCTTAAGTAACCTACAGATTAAAGCAAGCGAGAGAACAACACAACATTCACGGCAACCACCAACCCTGTTGGTCACACGGGGTCTCTGATCAAGTTTAGGCTGCAGAGATAAAATCAGGCCATCACAATTTAGCCTGGCAGAAACCACAGAGGGAGCTAAGTCACAGGTTGTGTATGTTTTCCAGACTTTCACTCTTCCATCTTAGATTCTGTTTCACTGTCCAGGATGGAAATCATCCTTGCCTTCTAGGATACATGAAGGCCTATTGAAGAAGAAAATGCGTTCGAACAAGTTCATGTCTGTTTGGAAGCTCTCGGGATGAATCGGGGTGGGATCTAAGAGCTCATTGTGCCAAGTCTTAGATGGGCTCATTGGGATTGCGGAAATGGTAACTGTTGGTCCTATGGGCCATGAAGGCTGTGTGAGGGTGTTCCGGCTGGTAATATTGTAAGGTGTCATCTTACAAAAGTTCATACCGAGAAGAGCATCTCTCTCAAGTAATATGAAGCCACTCCACAGAGATTTCCTCCAGATGGGGGGCTTTGAATTAGGGTGGGGAGTGGGGAGCATGGGTGGAGTGGAGACATGGGCGACTGGACCAAGTTGTCATGGACACTCCCAACACTGCCCTCACGCTGAACTGTGGCTCTTTGCCCTGCTCTCTAATGTCCCTGAGAAGAGTACCGGTCTTTATCAACTGGGCCAGATCGAAGAACCAGTCCATTGTGAATTATTGCCAGGACAGATCCTGGCAATAAATGCTATCCCTTTTGTTCTCCCAACTTCTCACCAAGTTGGTAAAAGATGGCTCACTTCTGTCACAAGTCTTGCCATTTACTTCCCATCTTCAAGGGCATAGGAATCATAGTGTTCAGTGTTTGGACCACTCCGTGGCATTGCAGCCATCTTGCAAACACATGGGATCGATTCTTGATATGTGGCTTGGAAAGTGAGGGAATGTAATGCCATAGATTTTAGTCTCCTGCGGGTTTGTGTCTCCCAAATGCACGTGAGTGGATTAGCAATAAACATGACCACTGGGCTCTTATTCTCCCTGACGGAGTGACCCAGTTCGAGGCTTGGCACAGGGACAGGAGGAGCGAGCTAGTTGGCCACTGTCAGGGCACCTTCCCAGCTGGGGCTGGGGGCTCCTGCGATTCTAGTCAAGGGTGCAAACAAGTGTCAGAGCCAGGGGGAAGAGCCCCGCTATTGCTTTACTCCCTGGGTCATTTCCTTTCTGACAATGTAGATAAATACATGTAGATAAATACGGAGTAAGAAGAAAATCCAGTGGGCCTGATATTCGAGCTTGTTCCTTCCATGGTGTCACCTATGTCTTTGGGAAGTATCCATTGTAAGTGGTCTTCAGGGTTTTCATCCAATTGTTAACCAAACTTGAAAAATTTCTGAACTCCTTAATGTGTTAATATGCCCAGTGAGGCAAGATTCATTCCTGTCCCTTGAGCAGTGACTAAGGAGACCTTCAGAGTGGTTGTGACCTAGCGAAAGTCTCACGCTTACAACTTAGCCAGGCTGGGACAGAAGCCCAGCTCCAACTCCGTCTGTCCTACTATTGTCTCTCAGATGGTGAAGTGGCTCAATCTATAAAACGTGTGGTTGCTATGAATTACTGTTGTTGGTAAGGAGAATTGGAAACATTCACATTTCTAGATTACCTTTCAAATATTCAAATTCATGCACCAGTAGCATATGGCTAGAACTTTTATTTTTTCACTCAGATGTCTTCCAATGTGCTTCATTGAATTCCAAATCCACATCAGGTTTGAATTTTGAAAATGCCAACTGTATACTAACTGAATGTGAGAAATGAAGAAAACTTTCATAAATGTTTTTTTTTAAATAAATGGCGATTTATTTTTCTGCATTCAGATAAACCAGCTGTATGGATTTTTTTTTCCATTTTGTTTCATTTGCATCTTGATAGTATTGAGGGAACAATATTGCTGATGTGTTCGTAGCTAATTTTCTACAAGAAAGTTCCACAATGGCACGTATCAAACACCTGAGGAAAACGGACCATGGCGCTCTTTCCCATCACCTCCACTGGCTGGAAACGTGGACTTAGCTTTGGGTGTTTGGAGAGGCCTTGGTTGTCCTTAGACAGCTGTGTCTTCTTGGCCTGTCCAAAATTTTAGTCCAGTAATTATCCGACTCTGTCCCATTTGGAGTTGAGTTTCATTTGCAGGAGCCGTTCATGTTTGTGTCACTTACCAGACAAGAGATTCTCAAGCACTTTAGAACTAATAAAGGGGGGCTTTTATCTGCTATCTTTTCCTTAGTTGCAGAGAAAATTAGTCTGAATGTATGTATTTTGCATGACCTCAGTCAGAGGTACCGCACTGGAAAGAACATCAACGTGGAAATCAGAAAACTGCCCAACAAACAGAATCCGGGGATGGGGTTCTTTTTCCTTTCAAAGATTTTACTTATGTATTTGAAGGAGAGAGAGAAAGAGAGAGGGAGAGAGATAGAGGGAATAAGTGGGGGCGGGGAGAGGAAGAGGGAGAAGCAGGCTCCCCACTGAGCAGGGATCCTGATGTGGGCCTCCAGCCCAGGACCCCAGGATTATGACCTGAGCTGAAGGCAGATGCTTAACCGACTGAGCCCCCAGGGGCACCAGGGATGGGGTTCTAATAGCTTTGTAAGGCCTGAGATGCCCACTTGTGGACACTTCCCCCAGCCCTACCGTCAAACATATGAAAATGTACCACAAGGTGTGATTTATGCTTTGTACATCTTCAAATCTAAGCCAACATTTACTGTAAAAGGAAAACTTATTTTATGTACTGATAAGGAAAAATACAGTCTAATATGATTAGATGCACTCATTTCAGAGAGTTCAAATGTAGAAAAATGTGCATTTTAGAATTGGCGAAATATAATTTAATTATGAGTTCATCTGCATTTGGGTTGTTGAGATAATGCTAAATTTTGTAATTTTGTAGATAAGATTTATTTCTAACATATAAAAATCTAAAACACCCACGTATCCATTACCCAACTTTGGCAGATCTGAACATTTTACCACATTTGCTTTAAATATTAAAAAAATAAAGAAAACATCGGGGCACCCGGGTGGCTTAGTTAATTAAGCGTGTGACTCTTGATTTTGGCTCAAGTCACAATCTCAGGGTCATGACACTGAGCCCAGTGCTGGCCTCCGAGCTAAGGGTGAAGGAGAGTCTCTGCTCCTCTGCCCCTCCTTCTGCTTGTACAAGCACTCTCTCTCTCTCTCTCTCTTACTCAAATAAATAAATAAAATCCTGGGGTGCTTTTGCTCTCTCCTCAAATAAATAAAATGTTTTAAAAAATAAATTAAAGAAATAGAACACTGACAATACTGTTGCAGGCCCCTACGTGCCTCGTGCTCCACTCTCAGTTCTCCCCTCTGTCTTGTGACGCATATAATCCCTATCTTGATTTGGTTCTTATCATTCCCAGGCATGTTTGTAAATGTGTTGGTATCCACAAATACATTTAGCATTTTTAAATCACAGCCAGAGGGGCGCCTGGGTGGCTCAGTCATTAAGCGTTTGTCTTCAGCTCAGGTCAGGATCCTGGAGTCCCGGGATCGAGCCCCGCATCAGGCTCCCTGCTCGGTGGGAGGCCTGCTTGTCCCTTTCTCACTCCCCCTGCTTGTGTTCCCTCTCTAGCTGTGTTTCTGTCTGTCAAATACATAAATAAAAGATTTTTAAAAACCAACAAAACAAAACAAAACACAGCCTGAGATGCCTGGGTGGGTCATTCGGTGAAGCATCTGCCTTTGACTTGGGTCGTGATCTCAGGGTCCTGGGATCGAGTCCTGCATCGGGTTCCCTTCTCAGCAGGGAGTCTGTTTCTCCCTTTGCCTGCTGCCCCCCTGCTTGTGCTCTCCCTCTCTGATAAAATATAAAAATCTTAAAACACACACACACGGGGCACCTGGGTGGCTCAGTTGGTTAAGCGATTGCCTTCAGCTCAGGTCATGATCCTGGAGACCCGGGATCGAGCCCCACATCGGGCTCCCTGCTCGGCGGGAAGCCTGCTTCTCCCTCTCTCACTCCCCCTGCTTCTGTTCCCTCTCTAGCTATGTTTCTCTCTCCGTCAAATAAACAAATAAAATCTTTAAACACACACACACACACACACACACACACCAAAACATAGCTAGTTTGTCTACTGGTATCCATTTCCTTTCAATACTAGAACCCCAGAGCTTTATTTATCTGAACACTGTCACTGGCTAAGCGACTAAGTTCTGGCTAATAGATGAACATGGCAGGGACCCGTACAAAATCTGGGTTTTGCCTTTAAAACAAAGGAACAAGCCCTTCATGTTCTATTTCCTCCTTGCTTCTGACTGGGACGGGACAGGTGGTCCTGAGCTGCCCATCCCTGTGTAGGAAACATACCAGGAGATAACAGAGCTACAGAAGAGAAAGTTCCTGGGTCCCTGCCTTCAAGATGCTGCCGCACCACACTCCACCCTCCCTGTTCCCAGCATCAGATTGTCTACCATCTTAGGCTTGGGTAACCAAACATCTTTTTATTTAAGTCATTGGTGTGATTTGATCTCTATTAAAACAGATCCAAGGGGCGCCTGGTGGCTCAGTTGGTTAAGTGACTGCCTTCAGCTCAGGTCATGATCCCGGAGACCCGGGATCGAGCCCCATATCGGGCTCCCCGCTCGGCGGGAAGCCTGCTTCTCCCTCTCTCACTCCCCCTGCTTGTGTTCCCTCTCTGGCTGTGTTTCTCGCTGTCAAATAAATAAAATCTTTAAAAAAAAAAAAGATCTAAAATTGTTCCAATAGAAGTGACTTACATTCTGATTATGTACATTACTAGTGACTTACTATATTAAAAACTTCATTTTGGATGCCTGGGTGGCTCGGTTGGTTAAGTGTCTATCTGACCTTGGCTTAGGTCATGACTCCAGCCCCGTATCAGGATCCCTGCTCAGCGGGGAGTCTGCTTCTCCCTCCCCCTCTGCCTCTCCCCCTGCTTGTACTTTCTTTCTCCCTCAAATAAATAAATAAATATATTTTTAAAAAGTTTAAAAACTTCGTTTTTCTTAAGTAGGGAAGATTGTGTACATTGGTGCAATTCATTACATCCTTAGGTTAAAAAGGGAAAACAGTCTATTTTATAACTTCCCCAGTGGCTACCTATGTACCAGTGTCCAGTCCTGGCATGTACATGACCCTATTGAGGGCACATGAGTTAAGTTTCGTGATTATCTCCCACGTAGAGAGAGAGCAAGTTCATACACACTGGGGATGGCTAGCTGCTCTGGCCCCCACCTGAGAGGCCTTCCTGGTCAGTTTCTCCGGGAGCTGACCCCCATAACGCCCCACCGCCCGCATAATGAATAGAACAGTCCGGCTGGCATTCCTGCAGCTCCATGCCAGGCTACCTCGCTGATTGGAATGCTTGCTTTCTGCGGAGTGATGAAGTGGCTTAGGGGATACACCCAGAGGAGAAATGTCTGTTTCAGAGCCTGGGATAGACATTAGGGGGGCACAGGGACCATTCCTTCCCGTGCCACTTTGCAGCCGTGATTACACCTGATGGCTGCACACCCACTAGCTCATCCCTGTACTCTCGGGTCAGTGTGAATTCTGGCCTCTAAGGAAAGTCTCCTCTTTGGTTTCCCTCTCAAAGACCCTTGCACTTGAGTGCTGCAAGGCAGCTGGTCTCTCCTTTTGAATGGTGTCAGTCCTGTCACTGCAAGTCATAGTGAATGCACCTTGACCTTTGGCCTTTTGACCTCTTGCGTTAAGAACTGCATTGTCAGATGAGTGATTCTCAGACGTCTGTAGTCCATGCGTGGATTTGATGCAAAAGATCACCATGTAGGGCGCCTGGGTGGCTCAGTGGGTTAAAGCCTCTGCCTTCGGCTCAGGTCATGATCCCAGGGTCCTGGGATGGAGGCCCCGGTTGGGCTCTCTGCTCAGCAGGGAGTCTGTTTCCTCCTCTCTCTCTGCCTGCCTCTCTGCCTACTTGTGATCTCTCTCTCTGTCAAATAAATAAATAAAATCTTAAAAAAAAAAAAAAGATCACCGTGTGGCTTATGCCCTTGTGCCGACCGCTTCCAAACACGCGCCAGAGCCGCCGGAGTGAGCGGGAAGGTGGGCCCTGCTCTGAGCGAGATTCAGTCCGTAAGTTAAACTCATGGTGGAGAAAGCAAAGCCAAATGATCTAAAATTCCTTCCTTCCACAGAGGCTGGAGACTCGGCAACGTGGAGCCCGGCGCAATAGGGACAAAAGGCCAAGTTAGTGCATTCTGCCTCATTGGACGGCGCATTTCCTTGGACGGGTTTTGCATTCTAAAAATAAATAAATAAAACTTAGAAGTGAAAATTCCCCTCAAACAAGTTCTCATCTCTATTTGC
>PITA01003755.1:72565-111112 GCA_004023965.1 Spilogale gracilis
CCCGTATCGTGTGTGTGTGTGTGTGTGTGTGTATGTGTGTGTGTGTGTGTGTGTGTGTTGCCCGTCACATCATGGCAAATATTTATAACAGGCAAAATCACATGCTTTGTACTTTGCCCAATTCATTGTTTTGTCGTACGATCCAATTTAGAAATGTTTTATCCAAAGGAACCAAATCGTACCCTTGATTGGAGCATCCGGGGAAGGTACCTAGTTTCCCCCTGCCCTCCATGAGAGGACTCCCCAGAACTGCCCATAGGATGCCTTCTGCTTCGTGGACACCCCCTCCCTCCCCTGGCCCGGCCAAACCACAACAATTCAGGGGTCTGGAAAAATTTCACGCCTAGGAAGTCCTCTTTCCCCAAAATATGTCACATGACCGAATCCCCTTAAGTCTTGATAGCCAGGGTGATGTGGGTGGGAGGTTTTGAAAAGCACAAATCGTGATGAAATCCACCTTCAGTTACTTGGTGGCCCTAAGTCTGGAAGAGCTCGGTTCCTTAGGGTGGTGTATTCGTCCAGAGAAAGAGTGCCGATTGTTTCTTTCTTTCTGTCTGTCTGTCCTTTTATATGTAAGTATTGTTGCTTTAAGTCCTTTACAACCAACTGCATTCGTGAGCACACCCAGAGGCGGTGTGGCACATGGAGAGACCATTAGATCAGGTAATAGAAGATGGGATTCTGCCACTTTATGTGTGACCTTGGGCCAGTCACTGACTTTGGGAACCTCTGTGCTCTCTAGTGGGAGAGGAGAGGTTGGTTAAGTGTCTATCTGACCTTGGCTTAGGTCATGACTTAAGGTTAAGTGTCTATCTGACCTTGGGTGACACTTGCCCAATACTTCGTTGTATAATCTCGTCATATCAGATGGGGTGACCTATGTGAAAATGCTTGTCGATTCCCAGCAAATGTAGATACAGAAGTCCGAAGTAAGTGTAAGGAACACCCGTGTTCTTGCTGTGGCTCTGCTCCTTAAGTTTGTAAGTACTGCTCAGGGTGAGTGCCAAGGTGGTCTCTGCCGCCCTGCTAATGCTTCAAGGCCAGCTAGCCTGACCCCAACATCATCTTGAGATGATTTTAAAAAAGACATCTCTGGGGTGCCTGGGTGGCTCAGTTGGTTAAGCGACTGCCTTCGGCTCAGGTCATGATCTCGGAGACCCGGGATCGAGTCCCACATTGGGCTCCCTGCTCGGCGGGAAGCCTGCTTCTCCCTCTCTCACTCCCCCTGCTTGTGTTCCCTCTCTGGCTGTGTTTCTCTCTGTCAAATAAATAAAATCTTAAAAAAAAAATGACATCTCTTTCACTACTAAGGTATATGTATCTGTTTTCTGTTTTGTTTTATCCTGGGGATGAGTTGATTATTATTATCATCATAGTATGTAGCCAAGAATGATTCAGTTTGGGGAAATGATAGGAAAATTTTTCTTATCTGTTGTAGGGTGATTTTGCCATAATCCCCACAAATAAAGTAGTGGTTTCTTAAAAACGTGCCAGTTCAGAGTCACATATCTGCCCTTTTAAAGCCTACAACTGATTGTTTTGTGCGAAAATTATATTCAAGTGAAGCGCATCAGCATGCAAATCTAAAGTGTGGTCATTTTCATCTAGATTGAATATTATTAACTGGCCCAAGGGATAGGATGTAATTAAGATTTTGAACAGCTTACTTTTGTCTACTGCCATGAGTAACCTCAACATTTAGAGTGGCGTCCTGGTTTGAATAATGGGAACGTGGCCCCATGTGCCAACATCTATACATTTCACCTCCTAGGTGTAATAAAAGAATATTTGACTTTTTGCCACTGGCCTAAACATTTGATGAGGGCAGCAATTTGAACTTAAAGCAAATAAGAGAATGTTCAGATTCCAGGAAAATTGCATTTCTTTCTGAATGATGGCAGATTTCCATCTTGTTAGTCGTTCATTCATTCTAATACCTTCTTCCATGGGCTTAGGAACAAAGACCGGGCAGGGACAGATGAAGCCCTTGTTGAGGGTTTGTGCTTTTGCCTAATTAAAGCTATTGGATTTACGACCTGCTAATGCAGCTCTAGTTAGAGGGAAGAACAACTCTTAGCTTGGATCTGCTTCAGAAACTTCGCAAGACCTCCCTCCGCCTTTCAGGGGATTGCTAAGGCACGGTTCTGATATTCTGGTAGCATCTTTATTCTGGTGCCATCCCCTGATAACTTCTTCTCCGGTGAGACAGGATGTTCACCTTTTTTTTTGCCCTACCCACAGCATTTGAAAAGAAAGAAACAAAGTTGTCTATTTCTCCCAGGAGAAGTTAGTGAGAGGATCTATTGCATCGCCGTATACCTTAAGCAGCTCCCCATCAAGCTAGGTTAGCACACAGCTCATTTCAGCCATCCGTATTTTCAGGTGTACCATACGTATTTAGTACATCATTTGATAATGCTAAAAAATATTAAAGCAGTGTGAGACGAAAGGAGAAAGAAGATGAATGTTAGCATTCCCCTGGGGTTCATGGGTGAAGGAATTAACACAGCGTGGCACTCTACCCTAGCTGTGTTTGTTTCCATGGCAACAGCTACGTACATGTTTCAGACTATCTACAGTGACACAGTTGCAGAAATAGTAGCTTGCAGGTTTCTGATATCGCATCAGTGGGCAGGCAGCACGCACTGTATTAAGTAAGTGTAAAAGAATTTAAAATATAGCTCTGATTCAGATGTATATTAGCTCGGCTGAGCCATGTGTCCGGGGTTTGGACATTCCCTGGCCTCACGACAGCAAAATCTGGGCAAAGTTGAAAGTTGCAAGATTCCAGTCAAACAATTGTCCTTGCTTGGGTAAATTCCAAATGAAACAAATGTGAGTGAGTTACAAAGGTAAGAAAATGGCCTTGGCAGATGACATGTTTAAGAAGGATATTGTCAGTGAAGCTAATTTTTTGAAGGGGGGGTAGTGGTGGGTAAGGAATGAAAGCTTTCGTTGAAAATAGATGAGTCTTAAAGCAAATCTAATGTGCAACAGAATCTTTAACTGCTGCCGAGTTTATGGTAACTAAGGTCTTGGAATGTATCGCTGTAGAAATTGCTTTTATATAAAAATGAGCATGTGAGGAGCAGAGAGGTTGATTAGGTGTGCAGTTAAAAGGAATTTGGGGCTCCATTGTCTTTACCGAATGCTTATGTAAATATCTCTCTTCTCGCGGGGATGACCCTGGTCTGTCTTTGACATTGCTACTTTTTGGTACATTTGCTGGTCTCTGTGTTTGTATCCTGCTGTCACCTTGTAGCCTGATAAGACTTGAGTGTCGGTTAGAGAGCAACCAAGTAAAGATGATAGACTTTGTAAGTGTGTGACTTTGCCATCAGATTGTATGGTAATTTAGGAGAAGTGTTCAAATGTGTATTTATTTACGTATTAGACCTCTGCTTTTGAATAGCAGCCTGGGTATTAGGTTAATGGATTTCAATGTGCACGGTATGATTGCGGGAGCTTTCAAGTATGTTGTAGTTCGATGTATACCGAGTTTTTAATGTCAAAATATTTTTATTTATGCCCATTACTCAGTTTAAGCTACATTTACCTTATAGTTTTATTATTCATGTATCAGTGAAGAGAATGTAAAATGGCATGGTAATTTAAGCTAATCTATTCATTTGAGGAGGATTCATTTTCTGACCATAGGTGGACTTTTACAAAGAGTGGCATGAGATATGCAACTCTTTTGGTATGTATGAGACTGTGTTTTACATGCACAGGAAACTGTCTACGGCACCTACTGCATGTTGCTCTTTGCAGTAATTATTTGATTAGATGTTAAGAGAACACCTATTGGAGGGGGGAGGGGGTAGGCACTCTGCAGCTTCCGGAACACCTGGGTGTGTAGAGGGCTGGGACAGATTTTGAATTATAAATCAGGGACTCGAACTCTAGAATGTTCAACACCCTGGTGGATAGATAGGATTTGCCTTTCTAAATAAGGTGATCCAAAATGAAACTGATGTTGAAGCCTCCCATTGCCTGTCTGTAGTCTGAGCCACCCAGGGATGGGAAGGGATGTTTGTGTTTTCTACAACTGTTTTTTGGTGGCTCATGTCAAGGACCGCTCCCTTCTCGGAGGACAAGCCCTTTTTCCTAATGCCACACTCATTTCCGTTTTTGTTATGAGACACTGGTCCGTTTTCGGGGCTGACGAGAGGGCAGGGTGCAGACCCCCTCCCTGTGCCCTGTGTATTGTGGTGGGCAACTTCTCTCAGTGACAGCTGCAGAAAGCCACCTGTGCCAGTGCCCCGCCCCCCCATCCCCAGGCAGAGGAACCAGATACCATTGGTGTGAGGGCTTACATTATTTTCTGCTCTTAAACTTGAGGGGCCCTGGAAACTTTGGGTTTATTACCCTTGGGCTCTGAAACCAGAAATCAAAAACTAACTCAACTTTTCTCTGTTAGGGAGCACTAGAGCAAGCCCTTCCCATAGTCAAGGTGTTTGGGCTTGCTTGCTCCTTCCTTCTTCCCTTCCTCCCTCCCTTCCTTCCTTCCTTACTTTCTTTTTCTCTTGATTTTATTTATTTATTTGACAGAGAGAAACACAGCTAGAGAGGGAACACAAGCAGGGGGAGTGAGAGAGGGAGAAGCAGCCCCCCTCCCCCAGCAGAAAGCCTGATGTGGGGCTCAATCCTGGGACTCCAGGATTATGACCTGAGCCGAAGGCAGATGGTTAATGACTGAGCCACCCAGGAGCCCTGGGTTTTCTTCTTTTTATCATCCAGAAATATTTACCAGTGAGTGTAAAGCAAAAAACAAAAACAAAAGCAAAAAGAAAACAAACAAACAAAAAAGAAAACAAAAACAGCAAACTCACGGTCTATATATACCCTGTTGTTTTAACTCTTTTTTAAGACTAGAAAAACACATGAACCTAGATGTAGAGCCCTAGGCCGAACCATTCATTTGAATGTAAAATCCTGGCAGGGCTTGTAGGAAACGCAATTCCTTCCATTTGAAGGGCCAGGAACTAGATTTGGAAAAAAAGAAATGTGAGGGATTCCCAAATAGTGGCAGCATGAAGGTACAGACTGATCTTACTACCAATCTTTTTTTTTTTTTTCAATCTTTTTTTTTAAACAGACTCTTAAGTCTTTTTTTTTTTTTTAATTTTTTTTTAAGATTTTTTATTTATTTGACAGAGAGAGACACAGCCAGAGAGGGAACACAAGCAGGGGGAGTGAAAGAGGGAGAAGCAGGCCTCCCGCCGAGCAGGGAGCCCAATGTGGGACTCGAACCCGGGTCTCCAGGATCATGACCTGAGCTGAAGGCAGTCGCCCAACCAACTGAGCCACCCAGGCGCCCCTATCTTACTACCAATCTTAAATGGTCACAGAATCGCCAGGACGCACTTCCTGTGGCATAGCTCTTTCAGAGGGTCCGCAGCCCGAACTTCTGAAGGCTCTTGGTGATCGTGGGGTAGGAGCCAGTCCGTGGGCTGGCGTCCGGGGCTTTCCCCATCAGTCCCTCTTCAGCCCGCTTGCTATCTCGATCTTCTCTTCCTGGAGCACATTATGGTGCTTCCCTCGGGTACTAAATATCATGATGTCTTGGCCATGTCAGGAAGTTTCTGGGCTTTTGCTGTGACCACTGCTTCTGCCCGATGTCTTCACTCCCATTTTTCCAGGTTTGATTCCAGTTCTTCCATAAAACCTTGAAGAACTCTCCCTCTGGCCCTCAGTGGGATGACTTCTCCGTCTTTCCCGTTCCCGTAACAGTTTCTTTGTCTGCAATTATAGCACTTATTCCACAATATAAGATGAGTCATGTCTGTCCTTAACTGAGCTGTGTTTTCACGACAGGACCGTGACTCGCGGACTCTTGTAGCTCTTACCATACCTCGAAGAGTATTTGAAACTGTAGCATCCTGAAAACCTCCTAAAGGTCTATGTTGCTAAATCCTCTCCAGGGCTCACGTTCTCTGCTCAGAGACAGTCTGGGGGGTACTGAGGCTCCGAGGGCAGTGTCGGTCACAACACCAAGCATCTGGACCAGTTCAGCCTTTTCCACGTGCTTCCAAACTTGTGGCTATTTGGCATCATCTAAACACAGAAACCCAGTGAATGGCTGATTTCTTTCTTCCTTTCTTTTTTTCTTTATTTCCTCTTTAGAGCATCACAAGATTTTACAGCAGAAACTTAGGGAGCTGAACTTCTATTACAGAGGAGCAAATTGTGAGTCTGAACTGTAAGGGACTTTTCCAAAGCCACATGGTTGGTTAGTGACCCAGGTGTGTGAATCCAGCCTATAATCTCTCTCCATGGTCTCATCTCCTGAACCTTCCTGGCCATGGTCTTGGCTTTCACTTAAGACACTACCCGGAAGCTCGTGCTTTCTGCCCTGAGTTAGGATCGGCTGGCTTTTTCTATTTAAACACCATCATTGGACCACAATCCTGTTTCGCAGTCTTTGCAAAAGGCTGATATCATTGGGATAGAATTAAAAACAAAAGTGGATTCAAGCTCGGGGGCCCTGGGAGCGGTGCTAACAATTCATGAGCCATCGCCTCGCTGAGGACATAACAGCTGCTGAACTCGGTCAAGTTCAGACCCTTAAAAAGAGTGGAAAAAAGAAAGCACATACTTTCCAGTGCCTGGGCACCACAGAGCCGGGCCAGCTGGGCACAGCACCATGGCAAAAAGACCTCTTCAGTTTCAGAAATACGAGCCCCCGAGCTTGCACATGGGGAGGGGCAGGGAACCGGGTTGCAACTGGAGCTGATTGGCACTGGGGCTCTGAGCTCCCTTCCGCCTGTGTCTTGTCAGACCCCGCCCCTTCAGGAAGCCCAAGGGCAGCTAAAGAAAGAGCCAGCCCTCCAAGTTGACAGAAGGAGCAAGCTATGTGTGTGTGTGTGTGTGTGTGTGTGTGTGTGTGTGTGTGTGTGTTAAAGGCCTGTGTCTGAGGTCGACATGCTTTTTTCAGAGGAACGCTTGGCTTTCTGTGTAAACGTGTACTTCCTCTTGTCCAGAGTTAGACTGTTAAGGGAATAAAGTGCAATTCAGGTTTCCAAGTTGGAAGCCTGATTAATCTCTCTGCCAGTTACATATGGAAATAAATTAGTAAATGGTCCATCTGGGACTAAATTCCTGCAGAGATGATAAATTATCGCCACCGTATATGTCCGTGTTGCTGAAGACTGAGTTATGCTCACCAGGAGCTGCTGAAAGATAACTGGATAGACTATCATGGTCAGAGGAATAAAATTTAAAAAAAAAATTACGAGTAAAAAATTTACCTTGAAATGTTTCTTGGGAGAATGGTTTGTTTGATGCCAAGTTCGCTGCTCAGAATGGCTGTGTCTGCAGAGATTTGAAAGGTGAGCCTCAAGGGCATAGGAAACATTTTGCCTTTATGCTTTCAAAGGCCAATACAATAAGTATTAATTAGTACCCACGTGTCTCAATGAGCAGGATAATTCTGTACCTTACGGTATCGTTGCACTTGGTAATTGTCATAGCAACTTCTTGCCTCTTCTTTAAATTTCGGTGAAGGAGGGGCAAGGCAGCACCTCTAATTCTGTCACTAAAGCACTGGGGTCTCGAGGGCTGAGCCCCTCACTCGCAATGACTCAGATGGCTAAATGGCAGAACTGGGCTGAGCAACCAGATACCCCGGATTCTGAACCCTGCTTCATTTCGGTCAGGGTCTCGTGTGACATCAGAACCTTTCAGTATCCCACATTCACCCAGCGACATGGGGAACCAAAGCAGTCTATTTATGCCAGTTTTCTAAAGGCAAAAGCCATACCTTCTTGATAATGAAAATTTTTTCTTTTCCTCTAATTAAAGATGTTGAGTGATGGTTTAACTTGTTTTATATGTTTTAATTTGTTTAAATTGAGGTGTAATTGACATATAACATGACAGTAATTTCAAATGTACAAATAGTGTTTCAGTGTTTGTGAACATTTTTAAATGATCATCACAATATAAGGCATATAAGTCTGTCATCTTCCATAGTTAGAAAATTTTTTTTTCTTCGGAGAATTTTTAAGATCGGTTCTCTTAGCATCTTTCAAATGCAATCTAGTGGTATGGACTAGAGTCACTGTGCTGTGTATTACGTCCCCATGAATTGTTTATTTTATAACTGAAAGTCTGCACCTTTTGACCCTTTCTTTATCCCTTCTTTTACCCCTTTCTTCCCTCTCCCCACCCCGGCTTAACTTTTTCCTATGATTAGGGCACATACCACTATCCACATGAATTATTTTATAAAGGTAAAACCACAAATGTCTTCAGGGACTTCTGAGGTTTGGTAACATTTTGCCCCTTTGCAGAATGGCCCGAGGCTACTGTGATATCTAGATTCATGTGCCTCTTTCAAAATTTTCTTTCGTGTCTTCCTCCTGGGCAGAACTTCAGCAGTTAATTCTTGAAGCAGCTGAGGTGCACCCCTCTAGAAAGTGTAATAATAATTAAAAAAAAAAAAAAGGTGCAGAGACGCAAACTGGCTTTAGAAATCTTTGAGTCAACTAGCTTTATCAGACACCAGTTTCTAAACATAAGCAGCGAGTGCCGCGGGCTGGTCTTCACACGAGCAAGAGAAGCCATAGGCCCCTAACCTGTCTGACCTTGGAAGTCACCTTGTCTCACCCAGACTGCTTTCACATTCTCATGTCTCAGCCAGACTGGGTTGCTCCACGCTCCTGAACAGCCCCTCGCACTTCCTCGCCTCAGGGCCTTTGCTTCCCTTTTGGCCTGTTCCCACCTGTCAAAGTCCTGTCCAGATCTGAAGGCCCATTAGTACTGTGCTGGTCTTACTTTCTCTTCCCTGCTCTCACCACCCCAACCAGAGACAGGTGCCTCCTCAGAAACCCTGTAGTTGTTTATTAAAGAAAATCACATTCTCTGTATCTGAGTTGCCTGCATATGTGTCTTGTCTCCCACAGTGGATGAGACTCTTCTTTTCTTTTTTTTTTTAAAGGTTTATTTATTTATTTGAGGGAGTATGTACCCATAACAGCAGGGGGAAGGGCAAAGGCAGAGGGAGAAGCAGACTCTGAGAGTCATTTCATGACTCTGAGAGCATGACTCCGAGACCATGACCTGAGCCCATATCAAGAGTCTTAACTCACCAAGCCACGCAGGTGCCCCAAGGACAATCCATTTCTTAAAGGCAGGGAATTTTGTCATCCATCCTCTCTCTCTGACTCCTCCTTCCTCCTCAACCCTTAGTTTAATGCTTTGCCTGCAATTAAAGCTTAACACACAGTAGAGTATGGTAGTTTTATTTGACAACAAGAGAATAAAGGTCTTTGGGTGGATAAATTAATAATCAAGGCATATTGGAATTACTTGGAGGGCTTGCTAAAACAAATCGCTGGGCCCCACCTCCAAATATTCACATTCAGCAGATCTTGGGTGGGGGCCAAGAGTCTGTATTTTGAACAAACTCTCAGGTACATGTTCTGCTGCTGTTCCAGGAACCATAGTTTGAGAATCACCGATCTAAGGAATTTATTTCCTGGTGTTCTCTACACTGAAGTTCCTCAGATACCATCATTCCTTTCATGAGAGAGTCTATTAATCTGGCTTCTTTGAGGTGTAGGCTGAAAAAAAATAATCTTTCATCAGAAATTATTATGCAATCTATCTCCTCTACCTTCTTTACTCTTTTGCAAGATTATTGGTTCACTGTGGGCCATAATCTGTAGCCCAAACATTTAGCGAGCTTGAGCTTGATGGGATCTTTCCCCGCAGGAGTAGAGCCGGAAATAAGTTTATTTGGTAGCCGAAGAAGAGAGCATCATTGACTCTGCAGCCTGTGAACCTGGTCGACCCAGCAGATCATGCCTGGTCCACGTGCTGAACGTGGCCCTTCAGTGTGGCTGGTTTTCCTTTGTGTAGACAAGTGTTTCAGTGGCAGCTGGGGAGAAGTAAAAAGATCTCACCAATGTCACAATGACCTTTGTAGTGAAGTAAGATAATCTCATGATATGGATGGTACGCATTTTCAAATTTTGGGGTCCTAACGCCCTTGAGGCAGTTTCAAGTACGCTCCATCCCAGGGCACCTGGGTGGCTCAGTCCTTAAGCATCTGCCTTCGGCTCAGGTCATGATACCAGAGTCCAGGGATCGAACCCTTATCGCACTCCCTGCTCAGCGGGAAGCCTCCTTCTCCCTCTCTCACTCCCCCTGCTTGTGTTCCCTCTCTGGCTGTGTTTCTCTCTGTCAAATAAATAAATAAAATCTTTGGAAGAAAAAAAAAAGAATGTTCCATCCAGAAAGACCCAGTGGTTCAATAACTTCCCAAGAAATAAGAGATAACTGTTGTAATTGATTTTTTTTATCCCCTGAAGTGTTGCATCTTTTAGAGTCAGACCAGAGATGACATCCACTGTGTTTGAGAGGGTCCTCTCTCGTCCTCTGCTCTAATCCTGTCTTCCTTCTGCTCCTCCACCAGTTACTAGAAAGTATCATCTCCCAGGAGACCAGCGTTCTTGTGATGATGGAGGCCTGTCCGTCCTTTCTGTGACTAGAGCAATGCTGACCTCAGTTTCCTGGACCCATTCCGACTCAGGTAATCAGGCTCTGCCTTCCCCTGCTCACCTGCACCTCAGGGAGCTTGCACTGAATAAATGCAATACCAAAACTATATTTAAATGCAAATGCCAAATTGATTGTTTCTTCATCAATTGGTATCCTCTCTTTCTCTCCCATCTTCTTAATGATTAATTTATGCAGCTGATCAGACTGACAATGTGGTCAATCCAGTTTAGGCATTAAGATAATGAAAACATTCAATTACATCTTTGTTTAAAATTTTGGTAGACACACAAAGCAACAGGAACACTGCTGGGAATTTTCACCTTAGAAATTACCTTATGCTCATAATTCCTCTCGATCACTTTCCTTCCCCTAATACCATGTTTTACTTGAATTATATTAATCTTTCTAATCTTTACCTTTTAATTGAATTCGGTAAGTATTACTGAGTATCTGTTAGGTGTTCTTGGGGCAGATGGGAATTAAAAAAAAATTGAGGACGTGTGTCTGTCCTTACAGAGTCACGGCTTAGCCAAAGACCCATGACTCAGGGGAATGGCAGATGGTGCTGTTCAGCTTAGGGCCGGGGCTGCGTGCTAATTAATGGTAGCTCTCTGGTTCAGGGAATTAAGAGACTTTGAGGATTGGGATTGAAATAATTAGGGAAGAACTCATGGAAGAGGGAGGGCCTCTGAGAGGCTTTTTTTTTTCCTGTGGATCTTTTGGCCAGGCCCAGGAAGAGGAGCAACATGGTGCCTGGAGAGGAAGGTGGGAATGAGTGCATCATGAACCTGGGCAGTTAGGGCGGGGTGGGGCAGACGGGGTCAGAGGACCCTGATCCTGGCCAGAACCAGCTTCCGCCTCAGAGCCTGGGTCCCTGAAGATTTCCTTGAGTGCATCATGAACCTGGGCAGTTAGGGGTGGGTGGGGCAGACGGGGTCAGAGGACCCTGATCCTGGCCAGAACCAGCTTCCGCCTCAGAGCCTGGGTCCCTGAAGATTTCCTTGAGGAGATCCCACCTTCCCTGTTACAGAGGGCCTTGGCTAGAAGCTTCCTTCGGGGACAGTGGTCATCACTGCCCTGCCCCCGGCTCAGCTGGTCTTTTCTGTTTGTAAGGGCATGTCCACATCTGGCGTCTGCCTACCTACCTGATTATTTACTCTTACACACCTGCCCCACTCCCCGCCCAGCTGGGCTTGGCAGGCGTGGTTTGAGGAGGCCTCAGGGATAAACCAGAGGCTGTGTGAGGTCAGTACCTTGGTGATTCACGAGACACAATTCAGACTTGGGAAGTTGAAGGGGAGGAAACATAAGTCAAGGACATGAGTTTGTAAGTCGATGCCTAGAGTTCTGAAAGCCAGAATTCAGTGAGGGGCCCCAAGGCTGGAACTGGGGCCACAGTCAGGGATGGGGAGCCAAGTGCCCTGCTTAATTAATGGGATAGCCCAGCAAATCCTGCCCACACCGAGCTCTCTTACAGCGCTGCTTTTGGATAAAGCCGAAGTGGCTTTCACTATCCTGAGTCTTCAAGATGCTGTTGAGAGTTGCCTGCCAAGACCCCTGCCCATCCTGGCAGGCCTGTCCTGGCTCTGGTCCACCTGTCTCAGCCTGCCCTGGTGCTCCCAGAGCAGAGGGCCTTGCTGACCCAGGACCAAGGCCTTCCCGGAACCAGAGCCTGGGATGGCCAGTCACAGGAAGCACAACTAGAATAAGTCTTTGTGTTCTCCTCCCCCTGAAGCGATTGCCTAATCGATGGTGGGCCTTTGTCTTGGAGCCTAGTGCTGGGATCGGTCACCGCCCAGTGGCCAGGTGGGGCCCGCTGCTTGTTTGTGGACAGCCGACAGGCTCTGAAGGGTTTCTGCGTTGTCAAATAGTTGGGCAAAATTCAAACAAGGTTAATATTTTATGTTGTATGAAACTGAAATGGAATTCAGATTTCAGTGTCTCTTAATGAAGTTTTACTGAATCACAGCCCTGTTCATC
Organism: Spilogale gracilis; assembly: GCA_004023965.1. Taxonomy (NCBI): domain Eukaryota; kingdom Metazoa; phylum Chordata; class Mammalia; order Carnivora; family Mephitidae; genus Spilogale; species Spilogale gracilis. Next base: position 85,052 of record PITA01003755.1, read on the forward strand.
TGTGGATTATCTAGGGCAGTTTTGGCACCACAGCAGAGGTAAATAGGTGTGGCAGAAATAAAAAAAAAATTTTACTTTTTGACCCTCTGCAGAAAAAAATTGTCATGCTAGCACATTGCCTAGTCAATTGTGTGACACAAGTGTTTGCAAAATTTGAGGTGTGGAATACTTGCCCCATGAAGAAAATAAGATTGAAGGATGAGTAGGATTTGCATAGGAGAGGAGTGCATCCTTGAGAGTCCTCAGGGACACTCCCTGCTGGGCAGAGGAGCCCAACAGGGCTTGATCTCCTGACCCATGAGATCATGACCTGGGCTGAAACTGAGTATTAGATGCTTTGAACCAACTGAGCCCGCCCAGCGCCTCTGAGCTATCTTATTTTAGCCAAATAAATATTTCGTTTTAAATCAAGTAAGCATTGAAGACTTAGCATGAGTAAGTCATGCCATTTAACCCTGGCAATGTTTTCTCAGTCTGGTGGGATTTTATGATACTGTTGAGTGGCAGCTATGGTCAGAGTTGGAGATGTGGGTTCCTACTCCTAATGCCAGCAGAAAGAGGACTCCCTAGATCTCAGGGTTAGTACTCACAGAAGTTTATTTTTCACTCATCCAGAATGGGATTGTACCAGTGTGGCTGTCCTGCAGCCAGTTTCCAGGTTGCAGCCTTCTCCCTCCCATAATACCTACCTTTCAACATGTGACTTCTGGTTACTCTAACACGTGTAAAGAAGAATTGAAAACACCCACCCTTTCCGAAGTGCTTTACACCAGAAGTGACTCAGATCAATTTCACATCTGTAGCCCCTTGGCCAGAATTAGTCACATGGCCCTCTGGTTGCCAGGAGGCTGGGAATTAGGGGGGAGCATCAGGGGTGCTTGGGATACCCCCTGCCCTGGCAACACTGGGTCCTTGTGGGAAAGCCCATATATATTTTTTCTGTGCTTTTCTTCATTCATCGTTAAAAGGTAGTTAACCCAGCTCTCCATTTTTTGCATAGTTTATGAAAGGTCAAATACAATGTGTGAAAGAGCTGTAAGTGGTAGAATGAGTTGTAAAATATGTAAAATATAATCGTTACCTGATTTCTTCCCTTTTCTTTCTTTTTTTTTTTTTTTTTTTTTTTTTACCTGATTTCTTTATAAAGTGTTGAATGGTGATGGACTGGGGTCAGGGTGGTCACATATGCCCCAGTATGCCTGGGACCGTCCTAGCATTTGCCAGTTGACCTAACATAATTATCAGACAGTCCTCCCTTTCACACCCAGAAATATCCTACTAGAGACAACAAATTATGTGAGCACCCCAGCTTGACCCCACTGGTCATCCTTCAAGATTAATTTCAGCTACTGCTTTGGAGCCTTTTCTGAGTCACACTGTCCTAGGCTTTTACTGGCATTGTTCCATTTCATCTTCAAAGCCAACTTGCGAAGTAGGTACACGTGATCTCATTTAAGCTAAGGTAGCAGAGAAGAAAGGTTTGCCTTGAATCCAGGTCTATCCTGCTCTTTTTATTTTTTTAAGATTTTATTTATTTATTTGACAGAGAGAAACACAGCGAGAGAGGAAGCGCAAGCAGGGGGAGTGAGAGAAGGAGAAGCAGGCTTCCGGCTGAGCAGGGAGCCCGATGTGGGGCTCGATCCCAGGTCTCCAGGATCATGACCTGAGCCGAAGGCAGTCGCTTAGCCAACCGAGCCACCCAGGCGCCCCTCTATCCTGCTGTTAAGCACTCCATAGGACTGCCTCATTTATCCTTCTCGAGGATTGCCCCCTTGATGGCGCGGGGCCCCACTCCCCTGACATTGGCTTGGGAGCAGGGCCCAGACCACATGCTGGTAGAGGGCCAAAGCCCCGAGCGGTGAGGCTCGCCCTTTAGGACCTCGATGAGAAGATGAGACATGGACTCCCTATGTGGTTCCCAGAGCCAGCAAGTAGCAGAACCCGTGAGTCCCTCCCTCCCCCTCCGCTGACATTGACAAACACTGGGCAGTACATCTGACACAGGGAGAGAGATTTTATTTTGAAATCTAGGGTGGAGGAGAACTCGAGCCAGTTAAGACTTGCCATGTGCAGTGCAATTGACTCAAACAGGCGCCTTCCCAACACAAATAGCTAGGAGGAACTGAGCTCTGTTTTCAGGGAGTTTATTTACAAATCTGTTTATTTAAAAAAAAAAAAAAAAAAAAAAGCTGAACCACAAGTAAAGAACAGTTTGCTTGCAGGATAATATCAAACAAAAACCCATTTATTCATGAGATGGTATTAATTTCCCTGGTTTCTGGCCTTCCTAATCAGTGTACAGAACTGAACCCGTGGAATCAAAGGGAAGAGTTTCTGAAAAATGAGCCAAATGTGCATTGCTTGCTTCAAAAAACCCCCCCAGAAAATGATACATGTGGTTTCAAAATGTACAAACTAAAGGAATTCCATTATGAAAGAAAAATTAGATGGAAATTTCTAATCCTGCCTCATAAACAATATAGGAATAACTTTAAAATATTCTGCTTTAAGCATGCATTTAATTTGTGCTCTGGGAACCAAATAATGTTGCTAAGATAAAACATTCTAATAATGATTTATGTAAATTTATTTGTACAAAGTAATGGTGTAGTTGCCTATAGCAAATTGCTTGGAATATGAAATGACATTTATGAGGTCTTTTTTTTCCCTCTGAATGAATACAATGGAGAAAATGAGGGACTGCAGAAAGGGAGAAAGAAATTCACGTTCAAAATGGAGTCTGATGCCTTGAGCCAACTGGACAGGTTGAAGGGTGTGTAAATAGTCAACCGACACAGTTCAACATGTTTTCCTGTGGTGCTCCCATTATTCAAGCCATTTTTAAAGTCACACCAAGACTGCATGTACGTTAGAGTTTTAGAAGGCTAGAACCCTTTCTTTTGGTAATCATAAACTCACAGATACCAGAGCTCTTCCGGAATAGCTGATGATAGATCACTTGTTCTCATGGTGCCCTCGTAAGGCGGGGCGCTTACAACATGGGGTACCAAGAGGCCAAGTGTAATTAAAAATTGGGCAATTAATCTCCACTCCCAGTTACTTTATTACCAAGGAGAGTTATGCTTGAGTCATAAATGGGGCCCAAATGTTAATAAACAAGACACAAACTCTCCTAAGGACTGACTCACAGACCTATAGGGAGTTTTCCCTATTGGCTACTCAGTTGGCACCTTTCATAATGGCTCTAGGTGTTTCCTGGAAAACCTTAATTAAATAGAAATCCCCATATATGTAATAGAGTGAGAGTTTCTGGAGCTATGCTTGTTTTTATAAGTGCCCAGTATAACTTGCCATAACCTGTATGATTTGGAAAACATCTCATATTAGCACCTTAGTTTTAGAAGGTATTTATATATTTTTCCCCTCAAAGTGTTTTTACTATCTCCCTTTGTTATTGCAATCATTTTTGTGAGATAGGTAATTACAGTTTGTTTTTTCTGCATAGGGAAACGTAGAGCCACAGAAGTCACAAAGCAAGACATCATGGGGTGCGGGGTGGAGGGGGACAGCTTCCTCCCTAAATTCGCTGGTCCCCACTGTCATCACAAACTAAAGCCCATGAAAGAGACTTGTGGAATCTGGAGAGCTTGATTTATTTAAAACTAGTTCTGAGTCTTGGTCCCTCCTAGCCACTGTTGGAAGGCACCAAGTGTCCTGAGAGAACGGGCTTTGTCTAACAGGACCATCGGCTTCTACAGTCAGTCACCGGCTATAGCGCGGCCCAGGCCTGGGGGCTGATGTCACAGCTGCTGGGAGAGCGGGCAGAAAGTCTGAACAGGACTTTCAAACAGTGAAAATCTCCCTGGCTTCAAAGAAAGAGGGGATGGCCTTGGTTTTTTAGTAGCACCAGTTTTCAGTTTAGTGGCCCAAGCTTCCCAGGGCCACGGTTCCAGATTCTAGCCTTTCTTCTTCCTAGCTGAATGACTTGGATTGTGATTTCTGAGCCGTGGATTCCTGGAAAATTGTGTAAGTTACCTTATATGTCTCCATTTCCCCATCTGTAAAATGGGAATACTGATCTCTACTGGGTAGAGAGGGTGTGAGAATGAAGTAAAATCATTCTTTTTTTAAAAAAAATATTTTATTTATTCATTTGACAGAAATGCAGCCAGAGAGGGAACACAAGCAGGGGGAGCGAGAGAGGGAGAAGCAGGCTTCCGGCCGAGCAGGGAGCCTGATGTGGGGCTCGATCCCGGGTCTCCGGGATCATGACCTGAGCCGAAGGCAGTCGCTTAACCAACTGAGCCACCCAGGCGCCCCTAAAATCATTCTTATAAAATACTGGGCACAGTGCTTGGCACAGAGCGAGCACTCCTTTTACGGCAGCTCTTACAATGATTATACTTGTTATTACTTGAGAACTTGTGTTCATGACCATTGGAAATGAGATTAAAATCCACCTTTGGGGCTCCTGATCCCAGGGACCTGGGATAGAGCCCGGCATCCGGCTCCCTGCTCAGCAGGAAGCCTGCTTCTCCCTCTCTCCCTCCCCCTGCTTGTGTTCCCTCTCTGGCTGTCTCTCCCTCTGTCTGTCAAATAAATAAATACATAAACCTTAAAAAAAATGCTATAGTCATTAAAAACAAATAAATAAAAAATAAAGTCCATCTTTTGTTTAAACGAGAACTAACCTAAAAGATTTCGAAGTCAGTTGTTTCCGGGTACAGGAAGGTAGCCAGGTTAATATGGAGCCCATTCGTTTGTGCATTCAACAAACAGCTCTCAATGTCGCAGGCCCTTTGCAAACTGTTTTTGAGGGATGGAGAGGCCAGAGACAGAGTTCTGGTCTCAAGGCATAAGGGAGATTTCCCTTCCCTTCCCTTCCCTCCCTTCCTCTTCCCTCCCCTCCCCTCCCCTCCCCTCTTTCTTTTCCTTCTTTCCTTCCTTCCTCCCTCCCTTCCTCCCTCCCTCCCTCCCTCCCTCCCTCCCTCCCTCCCTTCCTTCCTTCCTTCCTTCCTTCCTTCCTTCCTTCCTTCCTTCCTTCCTTCCTTCCCTTTCTTTTTTTTTAACGGAGACACTGTGCAGGCCACGTTAGTATAGATGGTCTTTGTCTTCCAAGAATTCAGAAATTCAGCTGATTTAAATCCTTAGCTGTTGCAGGGGCGCCTGGGTGGCTCAGTTGTTAAGCACCTGCCTTCAGCTCAGGTCATGACCCCAGGGTCCTGGGATCGAGTCCCACATCGGGCTCCCTGCCTGCCCGGCGGGAAGCCTGCTTCTCCCTCTCTCACTCCCTTGCTTGTGTTCCCTCTCTAGCTGCATTTCTCTCTGTCAGATAAATAAATAAAATCTTAAAAAATAAAAAATGAATGAATCCTTAGCTGTTGCCCAAACCCTGGTGCTGGTCCAGACTCTGCAGTTTGGTCCTCTTCAGAGCTGGTCTCGGCTGGCTGTGGAGTAGGTTTCGGTCAAGATAATGGCTGGAAGGTGTTTGGTCATCTGCTCCCTGGGTGGCTTCTGCCTGCAAAGGAAGCTATTCACATTCTTTGCACACGTGCTCTTGACCATTGTAGGTCAGGCCCCTAGGCTGGAAGTGTGAATACACCCTTTTGTTAGACTTCATTTCCATTATAAGCATATAGACTACTTCCTTATCAAGGGTTGAAACGAATCCAGTGTAAAATGTGTTGACTTTTTTTTTCAGAAGGCTACGTAGTTCTATCACCTTAGAAAAGGTGTTTCACAGAAATTCTCTGAAGGAAGATAAGGAAATGTGAAACATTCTCAGGCGAAATGAGAAAAGAAATAATAATTCTCAGATTCCGGATCCGGTCTGGTCTATTTCAGGGGCTCCTAGACACCGGGGGAGGGGGGAAGCCTCCTGCGTGGAAGGCAGAGGGAATGCTGAGGTGCCCTGCATGAGCATGTAGTCTAAGGGGGGATGGGGATGGGGGGACACGGGGAGATGGGGAGGATGGGAGGGATGGGGGGCAGGGGGCTGCAGAGGGCAGACCAGTATACATAAACAAGCATTCAAAGATGAACTTTTCCCCGGTCCAAGGCAGAGAGAAAAATAAGCTCAACATAGTGAGTTCAGTATCCTTACTTGGCAAAATAAAAAGTTGGCAACCTACGCTCGTCCCCAAAACTATTTTTGAAATCTTATTGTGGTGCAAAATCACGATCTGGGAACCTCCCTGACTTGAGCTCTCTTTGGCGCTGTTCTCACCTCCCTCTCTACCTTCTTTGCTGGCTCCCACTACTGTTTACTGGGAGGTCCCAGCCTGTGGCTTATCCTTCTTAATAGAAAGGAGATTAGCAAGTGTTAGAGACTAACCAGCAATTAAGACTTTTTCTTCCTGGTTTAAGGAAGAGAAAAAAAGCATTTGAAAAGATGAGTAGGCATCTGCCCATAGCTCTCTGGGTTAAGAACCCGTAGTCACACATGTTATCTCCTGGTGGAAATCTGGCAGACCCCCATCTCAGCAAAGGCAAGAGGGTGAGCGGTTACTCCCCAGGGAACATGGCTCTATTGTGTTAGCTGTTTCCTACACTGGATATATGTATGTTGTCCACATTTATATTATTGTCACTCTGGTATGTGCGTAGGAACTCCCGAAATGGATATGTGGGTGTTAACAGGGGATCGAGTCGTTTAGCCCAAACTCGTAACGGTTCTTAAAGCTTGGAGCTCCATCAATGGTGCTAACCATGGAGCACAAGACGGAGTTTTTAGAATTTAATAGAGAATGAGCCTCAAGGGAACAATCAAAACTCACAGTAGAGGTGTCTCCCATGGAGTCATAAGAGCTGCTTTGAAGCTGGTACCCCTTGAAAGAGAATGGCATCCGGATTGGCCTCATTAATATAACAGCACACAGGAAGGAGGGGAGGGCACTTTTGTAATGGTCATTCCAGGTTCAAGCCAATGGCCTCTGAGCAGGTAGACTTTTCACAGCTGACATCCCAAGCCTTGCAGAAGGTGTGCTGGTGGGTTGAACGTACATGATGGCATGTGGGGAAGCCCACTCTCAGCATGACTTTATTCCTGCCGGCTGCTGGGGAGACCTCACTGCCACTGAACGCCAGAGGCTAGATTCCCTCACATCTAGTACATATTCTCCAGGGGGACGAAAAGAGGCAGGAGATCAATAGCATTAGCTATACTGGAAGGTCCCCATTACTCCCCTGTAGACTTTACCTGTGACTAATTTGATCTGGTCAGTGGACACCATCTCTTCTGAATCAGCCTCAGGTGCACTGGTGGAGAACTGGGCAATGCTAAGCTGTGTTCGAGGACTAGATGATTTCTAGAGTGTTCCATCCGGGGGGCACTAAGGTAAGGAAGAGAATGACCTGCTCTTTTCAGGTGTGTGGCTGTGTGCTAGGTCGTGCTTGATTAATGCTTCAAAATAGTGATGGACCTATTTTTATCATGGCTTTTCACTTGATGCCTCCTGTGAATACAACTGAAACGTTAGTATTACAAGAATCTATTGTATGTATCTATAATCCATGTACATCATATGTGCATGGAAATATGTGTGTGTAAATAAATAAATTATGTCATGGGACACTTTATAGGATTCATCGTTTTCTGAAGACATTGAAATAGCTAATATACCGCCCATTGTGACTGGTTTCACTTCTCTATCATTCAGTCTCTCCTTTCTTAGCTCTTCTATCTGGGACACATAAGTAGCCTCTGGATATATGTGTGCTTTACTGAACAAAAATGTCAACAAGCTGTTATTTATTTTCTTAAACAGCTTGAGCAGAGATGTTTGGTTTGATTGCCGAAAATTGTTAGCTTATCACCGAGTTGTCCTGATGATTCTTATTATTCAATTTGCATTGCTTACAGTAGTAATTATTACTACATAAGAGAGCATGATGCTTTTATTTGTATAGTTCTTTCATTAATAATTTAAGTGACTATTACATCCAAGTGGTTCTGTGACACATACATCAGTGTGCTTAGAGACTGGCCCTGGGGACCTGGGGAAGTCAGGATTTAGTGTGTAAGGCTTGGGCTGGGGAGACAGGTGGTAGGCACGTCCTTTGGCCCTGACATCCATTTGGTTGGCTGTAGGTTTCCCTCATATTTATTTCCAAGCATTTTACTGATTATACCAGTAGTGACTCTCATCTGATCATTTTAACAACCCAAGAAATAAGACCCTGGTGTAGTTATTTGGCTCACTAAAATGACTGGATTGTGCTGATTAAGCAGTGGAAACACATCGATGGCTAAAACAATGTATTGACCCAAAATGATTGAATTGGTGGTTTCACTTAAGCAGAATCTGTGTCAATGGGGCCTGTTCTTTAGAAATGGGAAGATTTTATGGTCACAGCTTAGCCGGCGTTCCCAGACTGCACTGCAGCTGTGTAAGACATATGTTTCGATACATCTTGCTGTAGAAAAACTTAGTTTGTGGATTTTTTTAGTGTGGGAGAGTGCTACAGATTGTGTCCAAATTCATGTTTTATATATTAAATAAAATAATGACTTGAAATACGCCTTTGGAGGCATGAGAACCTGCCTTGGGTGGGTGTTAATCCATGGTAATGTTCAGGGAATAGCATTTTAAAACTCTGAATTCAACAGGCAAAACAAAGCCAACAACGGAATTCCCATTTGGCCAGCCTAGCCTGACATCTGGGAAGATCAGGGAGGAAATTTTTTTTTTTTTTTAAGATTTTATTTATTTGACAGAGAGAAATACAGCCAGAGAGGGAACACAAGCAGGGGGAGTGAGAGAGGGAGAAGCAGGCTTCCCGCCAAGCAGGGAGCCCGATGTGAGGCTCCATCCCGGGTCTCCAGGATCATGACCTGAGCCGAAAGCAGTCGCCCAACCAACTGAGCCACCCAGGCGCCCCTAGGGAGGAAATTTTTTGTGTCAGAAATTGGAGTTCGTTAAAATGATTGTCAGGGTCCCTAGGTGACCCAGTCAGTTGAGCATCCGACTCTTGGTTTTGGGGCAGATTGTGGTCTCAGTGTCATGAGATCGAGCCCCATGTCAGGCTTTGTGCTCAGTGGGAAGTCTGCTTGACTCTCTCCATCCCCCTCTGTTCCTACCCCTCCTCCCTGCACTCACTCTAATGAATAAATAAATCTTAAAAAAAAATAAAGAAAATCAAATGACTGTCTTCTCCTTCACTGACCTTGAAAAACATTCCTTCTGTCCTTCAGAAAAATGGATTAGTTACCTGAAGTAGAATTGGCTTCTTTCTGAAGTACAGTCCTTTCCAGGGACTGAACCAAGGGGTGGCTGCGGCTCAGAGCTGTGGTCCCCCCATACTCTCTGTCTCACGCAGATACTAGCCACTCAGACAGACGTTCACTGTGTTCATTATGATAGAAGAGCAGCGCCCATGAAGTTCCCCAGCCATCCTCTCCTGGCCAAGGGATGCTACCTCGAAGCTCCTCCCACACAGACATTCCACAATGGCCACAGTTCCTCGGTTTTCCCTTCTTGGCTCTTCACTGTGAACTGTCCCAGTGTTGATGCCGCCCTTTAGATTTCATTTTCCTAAGTGGGCCTCTGAAGGTTTCTTCTTGCAAAGACAGAGCCCCGGCAGAGGGTGTGTGTGTGTGTGTGTGTGTGTGTGTGTGTGTGTGTGTGTGTGTGTTCGTCGGTCTGTGTGTACAGCTGTTGGGAGGGAGGTTGTTCCTCACTCACATGGCTCAGTAGCTCCTGTGCTCCTTTCCTCCGTGCTATCTGCGACTTCCCTTAGTCTCCAGCAGGCAGCTCCAGGGTGCTTGCTCAAAGCCTCCCAGCCTGGAACCGAGCGTTGTGGTCTGGGCTTGGGTTCTCAGCCTAATGAGTTCCTTTGCGGCGTTGGTGATGTTGCACACTCCAGAGAGACGTCCTTAGCCATCAGAATGCAGCTATCTGGAATATAACCAGGAGTTAGAAAGAAATAAAAAATGTCCCAGAGGACAAAATAGCTTTCTCCAAAGCCCAGCATTAAACTTTAAGTAGATCTTTGCTAGGTTTGTGTTTTTAGTGTGACCACACTCCCAATTAACTGCGCTTTATGATTCTCTTTACTTTTATAGATGAGAAAACTGAAGCCCAAAGAGGCTAAATAATTTGCCTAAACTCTCCATGCTATGAGTGGTAGAACCGGTTCTTATGATTCTAGACTTAGGAGGGTAATCAGTGTTTGGGGTGGTGGCAGAAGATAAGGAGAAGGGTTGAACTGTGTTTAACTCTTTTATTCAGAGAGTAGTAGAGAGATACATAGTGATTACAGGATGGTTCCCTTCAGAATGACCACTTTTATCTTTTAATTCTCCTGTGTGATGAGTATCAGTTGGCTGAGAAATCCCAGCAGGTGGAACTGTGCTTCCTGATCCTGCCAAACGAATGTGAAGTTACTAGAATTCCCTTTGCTGAACGGCTAGTTTATAGACGCTTATGAACTATTCTTTGTATTGTCAAGAGGAATGAAGCCTCGACTCGGTCTGGGTCTCGATGACCAGCCTGCTTCTAGTGTGCTTGGAGATGGGCGGCTTCTGGAACATCTCAGTGCGGGAATAGGCCCCTCCCCCACGCCTGAGGATGGCTGCTTCCTGCACAGAAGCGAAAGGCCACCCTCTCGTTGCCATTCACCTGCATCCTTCGTTTGTGTTGAGCTTCTCCGTTTTAAAAGTACCGTCCTGCATACGGTCTCCTTGGCTGACAACAGTCCCACGTGTTAGGCAAAGCAGCATAAGGTGGGTGAGGAGAGCCAGGCTTGGAGGGAGGTGCCCGTGGCTGCAGTGCTGGGGAGAAGCAGCATCCCAGCCCTTGCCTAGACCACGAACTCAGATCCTCCCGCCACGCGGAACACGTCTGCTGTTCGTGCCTGGCTGAGGAGGGCCCCAGATGGTGATGGAAGGCGATGCTTTCCCTCCTCCAAGAGCTTTCTTTTCTGGTTGGAAAGAGCCAGTTTCACAGAGAAGGAGAAAAAGGAATGCAAAGGTCGGTCGGGTCACGGCACGAACCACTTTGCTCTCAGATGGAAGAAACACTTGGGATGACAGCAGCTGGAGAAGAGACACCTTGGAACCTCAGGCAGTTTGTGGACCAGGCTTTCTTTATCTGCCAGCCTCAGTCGGCGACCATGCAGCTAGCTGGAAGAGCCCCACAGCTCTGCTTTCTGGGCCGAGGACCAGGCCAGGACGTCCCTATCTGGCCAGGGAAACACATGCCTTGGGATTGGTGGTCCCGAGGGGGGCTCTGACCCTAATCCTGGCCATAGAGAGCCTAAGGGGCATACCCTACCCGGCTGCGCCCTGGATGGGGAAGAGGAAGGAGGGTGGCCATAGGTCATTACATCTTCTTCTGATGCTGGGGGTCAGGGCATCCTCAGGTGGGCCGTCGCGAGATTGGGTCCAGCTTGTCTCTGTAATTAACTCAGGTTCGACTTTAAGCCAGTTAGAGGACCACTACAGCTCTGCTTTTCTCATCTGTAAATGAAAGAGTTGTTAACTTCACTCATTATTTAAAGAGGCTCTACTCAAAACAGCAAGGAGATACCGTTGGTCATTTGTCTGACTGGCAAATATTTAAAAATTTCAAAATACCCAGTTCTGGAGAGGGGTTGGGAAAGAGTGGCAACATCGGTCGGAACTTATATGCACACCCCACTCCCCCAGGTTCACCTTTATGAATGGATCCTATGGATTTCCTCACGGAAATATCAAAAACTAGTGAATGAGGGAATCTTAATATTGTTTATACTAGCAATAGCCCCAAATCGGATACCACCTCAGTACCTCTCACCAGAGGATTGGAAGAGCATGTATCCTGGCACAATGGTCAGTGTTCCACTTATGAAATAGATAAGTCATGGGGCTGTAACATACAAACATACAACATAGGGAAGATAGTCAATAATAGGGTCCATGTTTAAAGGAACGAGGCTGATACAAAAGCGAAGCTTTATTTCACACCAAGCATCAGAATTTTTCTGACCAGCCAGGGACATTTCTCAGGAGAGAAATTGACGCTGCTTAATTTCTCAAGTGGGCTTTTCTAGGGCAAACCCCGGGGCGCCTGGGTGGCTCAGTTGGTTGAGCGACTGCCTTCGGCTCAGGTCATGATCCCGGAGACCTGGGATCGAGTCCCACATCATGCTTCCTGCTTCCGCGGGAAGCCTGCTTCTCCCTCTCTCACTCCCCCTGCTTGTGTTCCCTCTCTGGCTGTGTTTCTCTCTGTCAAATAAATAAAATCTTTAAAAAATAAAAATAAAAAATAAATAAATAAAGTAAGTCTGTTTGGGCAAAATACAGTTGAACATGGTTTCCTGGTATGTTCCCATTATTGAAGCAAAATACCAGAGCCTGGAGGGCCAATAAACAACAAAAGCTTATTTCTCACAGTTCTGGAGGCTACGAGTCTGGGACCAAGGTCCAGCCTGGTCCCAGAAGTCTCGGACTTCTTGCTGTGCCCTCACGTGGTAGAAGGGTGTAGGGAGCTCTGCTGGGTCTCTTTTTAACTCATGATGGTGGAGCCCTTCTCAAAGGCCCTGCCTTCTAACACCATCACCCTGGGATTAGGATTTCACCCAGTGAATTCTGGGGTAGGGGGGCAGGTAAAACCATTCAGACCATAGCACCTTCTTAAGTGAAGAAAAGCAAGTTGCAGGGAAGTGGGGTCCTATTTATGGCAAAAAGTCAAGTCATATATATGTATGATATATGTGCATTATTTTTTGAAGACTTTATTTGACAGAGAAAAAGAGCACAAGCAAGGGGAACAGCAGGAGAGGCAGACTTCCTGCTGAGAGGAAGCCCGAGGGGGCTTGATTCCAGGACCCTGGGATCATGACCTGAGCCGAAGGCAGACAGACACTTAACAGTCTGAGCCACCTAGGTTCCCTGAAAGCAGGGTACACAGGAAACAATAGGGAGAACTGAGGATTTAGGTAGGAGAGAAGGCAACTTTTTATACATTATATATAAAATACATTCCTGGGCGCCTGATTAGCTCGGTTGGTTGAGCGGCTGCCTTCAGCTCAGGTCATGATCCTGGAGACCCGGAATTAAGTCCCACATCGGGCTCCCTGCTCCGCGGGAAGCCTGCTTCTCCCTCTCTCACTCCCCCTGCTTGTGTTCCCTCTCTGCCTATGTTTCTCTGTGTCAAATAAATAAAATCTTTAAGAAAAAAAAATATATATATAAATAAATAAAATGCATTCCTATTTTGTCTTGAAAAAAAGGTATATTTGTGATTTTTATTTTTTAATGTTTACATAGGGCTAATCCATTTAGGTGGTAGGACTAGGGGTTATTTACATTTTCTTTAAATTTTTCTATATTTAAAAATCATCTCCTAAATAATTGTATTTTTCTTTTTTTAAAAGATTTTATTTATTTGACAGCAAGAAACACAGCCAGAGAGGGAACACAAGCAGGGGGAGTGAGAGAGGGAGAAGCAGGCTTCCTGATGAGCAGGGAACCCGATGTGGGACTCAATCCTGGGTCTCCAGGATCATGACCTGAGCCGAAGGCAGTGGCTTAACCAACTGAGCCACCCAGGCGCCCCAATAATTGTTTTTTTTTTTTTGAGGTTTTATTTATTTGACAGAAAGAGAGTACAAGCAGGGAGAGCAGCAGTGGGTTGAGAAGCAGGCTCCCGATTGAGGAGGGAGCCGGATGTGGGGCTCAGTCCCAGCACCCTGGGATCCTGACCCAAGTGGAGGGCAGACGCCCAACTGAGTGAACCACACAGGTGTACCAGTTACTTGTTTGTTTTTTTTTTAAGATTTTATTTATTTATTTGACAGAGAGAAACACAGCTAGAGAGGGAACACAAGCAGGGGGAGTGAGAGAGGGAGAAGCAGGCTTCCCGCCAAACAGGGAGCCCGATGTGGGGCTTGATCCCGGGTCTCCAGGATCATGACCTGAGCCGAAGGCAGCCGCTTAACCAACTGAGCCATCCAGGCGCCCAGTTACTTGTATTTTTAAATGAAAATATATAACATAACATAACTTTCTAGACTATGTCTTTTTTTTAAGATTTTGTTCATGTATTTGACAGAGAGAGAGTTCACAAGTAGGCAGAGAGGCAGGCAGAGAGAGAGGAGGAAGCAGGCTCCCCACTGAGCAGAGAGCCCAATGCGGGCCTCGATCCCAGGACCCTAAGATCATGACCTGAGCTGAAAGCAGAGGCTTTAACCCACTGAGCCACCCAGGCGCCCCAGACTATGTCTTGAGACATTATCTGAGAGTCCCTTACAGGTTAGAAATTTCCTAATTGTATTTGGTGAACTTGACCCAGCCCTGTTTCTCGTATAGCATGTAATGAAACCGGGCTCCCTGGCCACAGATCCACGCTGAATCAGGTAATGGTGGACAGTGACGAGCACACCTGCGACCCACAGACCGCCAGGACCCCACCCCCACCATTCTCTGCTAGAGATTGGCTTGTGTTGCTAGGCCAACACTCATTTTCTTCCTCAACAGAGAGTTGTGTCTGAGTCCAGGGAGAGGAGAGCCACTTAGAGAAGGGACCCATGATAGGTCACTGTCGTGCTTCGGGCCCTGGAAGGTTCCACGGTGGACTGGATGCTTCTGCGTTGATGATTCTCACCTCCATGGACAGCAACTGCTAACACTCATTTTGTTCTAGGCACTGTGATGGTGTCTTTATTTGCCCGAAGTAGGGTTACCATTATTCTCTCCATTCTAGACATAAAGACACAGATGTGCCCCCTGGGCTCTGCCTTAGTTTTTGAGCCGTGGAAGGGGTGTACCTACCCACACACACAGGTGACTGGACCAAGAGTGGAACTTGGAAAACCCCCAGGAACAGGGAGGAACTCAAAGAGAGTGGTTGGATTCTTGTGCAGTTGTCCCAAGCCCCCCATCATTTTTCCATTTCATGATAAAAAGTCTGCTTTAAAAAAAAAAAAAAAAAGTCTGCTTTAATTGGGAGTGGGGGGCAGTTGTGTCCTCCCATCCCCCGCCCCCCGGGACAGCTGTTCATACCTGCACTGTAGCACTTACCGCAGGGGATAGAGACTGCTGGTACGGCTTGTCCCCCTTCCTAGGATGTGGGTTCATGGGGGGCGAGGGCCTGATTCATCTCGTTGACCCACGTGCCTACAACTGAACCTTACGTAGGACTCCAGGAGCATTTCCAGTGGGGACAGAGGTCGTGTGTACCGGCGAAACAGTTGTCTGAGCCATCAAGAGACATGGAAACCAGGGGGCACAAAAACCTATCCCCTATACTCGCTTTCAGCTGGAAGAGAGATGAGGAAGAAGAGAATCATTGGAGTGCCCCGAGTGTGGCCGGTCGTATTTGGTAGCACAGTGGCCACCCCCAGGGGCACTGAATGGCTAGGCTGTTCCCACGCCGTTTGCTTTGAGCAGGGACACTTGTGCCCAGTGAACTGAGTTGTGATTTAGGAGGGACGGACATGGAAGGAAGAGAGAGGGAAAGGAGGGGGGAAAAATGAGTGGAAGCGATAGGTGCAGAGACCCTGGGAGCTGGTGGAGGTCGGGGCACCAGGGAGGCTCCTGGGGAGACGGGCCCTGAATTTGCTTGCTGACTTCTCCCTGCTCACACGCTGCATGGGGCTCACCCTGTCCTCATTTGGAGGCAGTGGTAGAAACTCTTTCTTCTATGTGTGTGCGTGATTCATAGAAATGAATAAGCTAATGAGATGGGGACTGCCCCAACATTCCACCTCAATCATCAGTCTGTAAACCAACCAACCAACAAACAAAACACCAGTAGGTTCATCAAAACCTAAAAATGGGAGTGAGCATGGAAAATTAATTTTAAGATATAATCCGGAAAGGTATCCTAAGCCTACCACATGCAGACAGCTCCAGAGTTGAGATTTAAGTGGAGAATTGCAAGAATTCTTCCACTTCTGTCAATGGTATCAACAAATCTTCATCTACTGGAGAGAGTGTAATATGACTGCTCAGTACCTGAAATGATAAACAGCTCAGGTTGGAAGTGTCCGATCACTCTCCGCCTTCTTTGCTATGTTTGAATCTGTGAGTTTCGGGGAGACCCTTCTGCATGTCGCCAACGGTAGAGAACACACCATCTTTTGCAGGCACCTAACAACGTTCCCGCTGGGGATTACCAGAGTTAAGCAAGAGCGTGGATCCCACTTTGTGAGCTAAGTTAAGGAAGGTTTCGCGGCCATGGGTATGTGACACCAGGATTGCTTTTTAGTGAGCTGTAAGGAGGAAAGCTCGTGGCCGTGATTCTGGGGAGGGCTGTGTGCAAGACGAGCAGGGACCCGAGCTGCCTCTAAACTGCCAGGTTAGCATAGGCTCTCCCCTGCTCTGGGACATGGGGCAGGCCTGGGAAACAGGAACAAGCTAGAGATGCATGTCCTAGCTTCTCCCATACACGGTACCTCCTTGTTCTTTGGTGCCCCATATCTACTCAGCTGATGCGATCTAGTGAAGACAGGCATACTGTTCCATCTGCATCAGCGAGAGCGGGGGACCGTGGACTGACAGACCTCCCCAGGGACATTGGTCCGCAGCCAGGTTATCAGGGGATCCCAGCTTCTTATGGCCCTGGAGGAGTGCTGCCACGTCTGGGCTCCAGGGGCTGAGGCTGGAAGGAAGAGACCTCAGGAGCCAGATGCCTCTGTGGATTAAAGGCTTTTTCAAAAATCCACTCTGTTGTAGAAGAACCAGAGGCTATGGGAGTAACTTGAATGCAGAATGCTTACCTGTTATGGGTAAGAACTGGTCCCTTCAAAACTGCCCAACCTATAATCTTTTGGAGTAAGGGGAGGGGTGCGCACTTTTAGTTTTAAGCCTCCCGTCCTAGAATGTCTTCTCTAGCAGTCCTAGTCCAGCCCTGTCGTGGGCATGACAGAAAAAAGAAATTGTGTGGGAATGTGTCCCTCATGAAATGGTTTTTCTGAAATTAGCCAGATGCCTTAACATCCTAGCCCAATGCCTTTGACCTTGAATGATTTTTTTCAGTATCAGGGGTTTCTCTAAAGACGAACAGTTGGGACCTTGATTTTTGTGTCATGATTGGGAGAGCTCACCAGAGTTGCCCTCGGATTCCCACTTTTCCCTACTCAATTTCAAACAGCCTTCTGGCCTTTTTTCCCAGCCAGGAAGAATTCAGGAATACTGAGAAGAATTCAGCCCTGCTGTCCCATCAGGAAACATTCATTAATGAAGAAGATCCAGTGTTTCTAAATCTTATTTTATAAGAAAGAAAGCTGATTACCTAGAGTGAATGCTCCCATGGGCAGGGCCTGTCTCTCTTGTTCACTACCGTGATCCCAGCCCTGTTCCTGGCAGGTCACCAGTTTCCAGGGAGGACAGATGTTGGTCCAGATGCCACTGAGGCTTTCTTTGCATGCTGGCCTCCAGGTTCTAAACACCCTTTTCTCCCCTGCCCTAGTTTGACCTCTCTTTAAATCCTGTCCATCTCCCCATCTCTGTCCAGATCCTTGCCCACTAAACACCTGCCTTTTCCAATCACCCTAGTTCCTTCCAGCACCTGCCCAACACATCACATTTATGTTTCAAGGAATTTCCTACAATCCTAGTCAAAGTGCTATATGTGTCAAGGACTTCCTTTTTTTTTTTTTTTTAATATTTTTTTTTTAAAGACTTTATTTGACAGAGAGAAACACAGCCAGAGAGGGAACACAAGCAGTGGGAGTGAGAGAGGGAGAAGCAGGCTTCCCACCGAGCAGGGAGCCTGATGTGGGACTCGATCCCGGCTCTCCGAGATCATGACCTGAACCGAAGGCGGTCGCTTAACCAACTGAGCCACCCAAGCACCCCGTTTTTTGTTTTTGTTTTTTTAGATTAGAAATCCTTAAAGTCTAATAGCATCACTCTCAGCTTCAATTTCTGATGCATACGTTCTTCACTAATTCATTAACATATTCATTATTCATTCAAACAAATATTCCTTGTGTATTGTGGGCCAGGATCAGCCCTGGTTCCAGGGAAACCGTGAGAAACACGCTGCTGAGGCCCCTATTCTTGGGGCATCTACCTTTTGGGGGAGAAAGACAGACAACAAACAGATTGCTGATTATGGTCCGAAGATTATGTGTGCCGAAGGAAGTCAATGAAGTGTGAGAAGGTGCCGTGGTGCTGCTGACGTGGGAGGACTTCTCCTAAGGGAGGACTTTTCAGCCGAGGCCTGAGGAGAAGGGAGAAGGAGAGCAAGAGTGGGGATCGTCCCTATCCTGGGAGTTGTCAGGTGTGTGAACACGGAAGGAAGGCCTCTTCCTTCAGCTGCTTTCTTGGTGCCCGGAACATCTGCCTTTTTTTGTTTGGTATGTTTTTTGCATTGTTATTTTAAAATAATCATAGGCTTAGAAGTTGCAAAAAAAAAAAGTATAGAGGGGACCCTTGTATCATTTCTCCATCTTCCCTCATGATAACATCTTCCAACACTATACTGTCTCATAAAAACTAGGAAATTGACTTTGGTACATTACTCTTAGGTAGACCACAGAGCTTCTTTGGAGGACTTCACCAGTCTCTATATGTATTTGTTGCAAAGGACTTGCGTGTGTGTGTGTGTGTGTGTGTGTGTGTGTGTGTGTGTGTGTGTGGTGTTTTTAAAGTCTACATTTCTTCATCTCTCTCTTTTTTCGATTTATTTATTTATTTGAGAGAAGAGAGAGAGAGACCGAGCATGAGCTGGCAGGAGAGAGAACCCCAGGCCAGCTCCACCATGAGCCACCTGACACGGGGCTCGATCTCACAACCCTGAGATCATGACCTGAGTGGAAACCAAGACTCAGATGCTCAACTGAGTGAGCCACCCGGGGTGCACCCCCTCATCTCTTTTAAACCTAACTTGCTAAGTTTTTTCAGGAATGTCTGACTTCTTTATTTAACAAACATTAATCAAACACCTGCTACACGTCAGTCCTGTGTTGGGCATTGGGGATACGAGGATGATTGATACCGTGGCAAGCAGGGGTATGCCGGCAGCCGCTGGGTGATGGGCAAGGAAAGCCGTCCAGAAAAGGTTCCGTGAGAAGGTCTGGATGTGAGAAAGGATGGCCCATCCTGGAAATCCCAGAAGTGAGATGGGAGTAAGGTTAGCTGAGGTCGGTCAGCAGATTGAGAGTACGAGGAGCCCAGAGTGCGAGGCTGGGGGGCTGGGGGCTTGGTGCCTCTTTGAGGATTCCTCAGTGGTCTCACCAGGGAGGGACTCATGATGAATGGGATTGATCGACAGCCCTATGTAGTTGATTTCCTCTCCGCGCCATACTGTTGAGTAATAAAGGCAGTTACTACTCTCTGAAGAACTGCCCTGGGAGCGGCTCCCAGCCACACGCCTAGGCAGAGCACGGAGAGATGAGGCGTCCTCTTCTGCAGCCACTCTGACCGGGCAGCATTTGCCTGGAAAGCGCTCGTGTTTGCATATAATTGACATTTGTTGTACAAGAAGAAACTAGGTGTTGGCTGCTCTCCAGCTGTTTCCTGTAAGTTTTCTGAAGAGGGAGATGGCTGGGTCTATGCGGATTAAACAGCACCAGTCCACAGAAGAAGGAATGTTCGCATGGAATCAGGGCACTTGGCGTCGGGCTCTGACCTTTCCAACATGTCGTTTTGGGGCAGCAGCCCCGGTACACACAGCCTGCACCGCTGCGCTGGAACATTCCGGAAGGGTGTAACTACGGTGACCTTGTCTTTTAGAACAAAATGCAAGAAAAGGAAGCCCTGTCCCGGATCTCCCTATCAAGAAGGAGTTTGGCTCTCTAGAGAAAGGAAAGTGAAGAAGGAGTCCAGATACATGAGGTGTGGGCTCTCAGGAGCACTGGCTGGGCTGCTGGGGTCTCTGCTGTGTGCCTTACCAGCTGCCTGGGAGCATTTTCCCTACCAGCCCCCCTCCTGTTGCGGAGCTGATGGTCCCGAGCCTGAGGTCCCCCCGGGCAGTGCCTTGCCCCGTTTGCTTGACGCACAGTCCCCTGGACACCCAGAGCAGCTGCTCTGGCCTCGGGCACAGGGCGGGGAATGAGGCCCTCAGTAGGCACTCTCATACCATCCAGGCGGTTACCTTCCTAGCACAGGTTCTGAGTTTTGTGAGGCGTGTGATGAACCCGCCCTCTGAATCCACTGGGCACTTCCCCAGACAGGAGAAGCAGGCAAAGCTCTGGCAGATGGGAGAGACGGGTGTGCATCTCGCGGCCTGCAGCCCTCTCGTGTAGGCGCCTTCCTTGGTCCTTGGCCCTACAAGGGTGCAGGAACCAGAAGTGGGACGTGCAAAAGCATTTACTCCGGGTAGGCGCCTGTGTGACCCACTGAATGTGTAGCCCGTGCCAGAGGCATAGGGAGGGAGAGCCAGACCAGGCAGCCAGAGTCCCCTCTCAGGGCTCCCCAGCCCCGAAGATCCTGGAGCAAGTCTCTTCATCTCCCTGAACCTCATCCTCCTGCCTGTAAAGTAACAGGTGTGAACTAGATGATCCTAAGGTTTCTCCTGAAACTGACACACTGTGATTGTACACTAAAGTCCAATACTTTGGGTGCAGATTGAAATTCACTCTGATGACAAGGGTGGTTTTTGTGTGGAGGGACCAGCTCCTCAGTGCGTTGTCAAGGAATTCCTTTTAGGAATTCCCATTCCAGGTTTTCCCAAGCTTTTCCTGGTCTATGGGAGCAACGGAGTCATTGTCACCTTGTCACTGTAAAGTTATTTAAAACAGCCCTGTTGCTTTTTTGAAGGACACATCCTGCGTGCACGCCTCTTTCCTGAACCCCCTATTCAGAGGGACAACTGGTGGTTTGTGATTCAGAGGCCAAGATGTTGCGATTTCCTCAAAGTCAGGCCAGATTAGCTTCGCCTTCTTACTGCAGGAGGCCGATGGGGTGAGCAGTGGAGAATTACTTTTTCTGGCCTCTTGGAAAGTGCTTGCAAATGAAATTTGTTTCCTTTTGTCCTCTTCCACTCAGCAAATACCGACTTTGACTCTTGGCTGTGAGTGGGGCTGGAATGAGCGTGGCTAATCTCTGTTTAAGGCCTTTATCTTCCCTAGGGCCACACCGGCCAAAATTCTGTGCTGCATCTTTCACTGGGACCTAGAGGTGTCTTGAGGTTCTGTTCACTGAGGCTCGTGGCAAGCCGAGAGCTCCACGCCCCGGACCAAGTAGCTGGCAGATTGGGAGGGCAGCTGGATAACTTTTTGGTAATTATTTGTTTTCAGGCATGCCAAGGCTACACTTGAAACTCAAATTATTCATGAGCATAATAGCCAAGCTCCCAGTTCACACTGTATCTCCCTGCTGAGTACAGAAGGAACAGGGCAATTTTCTGAGAAGTGCCTTGTAAAACTCTTGTTAAAAGTGCATCAAAGAGGCAGTTGCTGTCCACAGCAGACCCACATGCTGAGTTTGGGGCGAGAACAATGTGCTCATCCCGGGAGGAAAGGAAGTCCCTCAATAGAGAGAGAGCCCAAGTGGCTGTCTCCACCAAGGGACTTCGTATGCTTCTAACACAGGGACAAGCAGAGCTGAGCTTTCGAGGCCCAGAGAGCCAGCCCAGGTGAAGGCAAAGAGAAGAGCTGCAGACCGGAGGGGAGGGGTAGTTCTAGAAGGGGAAAGCCTTGAGAACCTGGGGTGTGGAAGCAGTGGGGGCTATAGTTGTGTGGTCTGGTGTTTCACAGCACCACCCCACCCCCGATGTCCCCGTCACTCTGACTTGGAGAGTAGTGCCCTGTTCAGGCAAGACGGATGTCCTAATTAAGCCTCACATCCCCCTACAAACTCAGCCGCATCTGCTCCTTATTTTTCCCAGCTCTCCCTTGCCCCTGCTTCTCTGTATCTGCATCTCTTGCCTCTTCTAAAAGCTGTTTGGAGGGGCGCCGGGGTGGCTCAGTTGGTTAAGTGTCTGCCTTCGGCTCAAGTCATGATCCCAGGGTCCTGGGATTGAGCCCCACATCGGGATCCCTGCTTGGCAGAGGGCCTGCTTCTCCCTCTCCCACTGCCCCCTGCTTGTGTTCCATCTCTGCCTGTCTCTCTCTCTGACAAAAAAATAAACAAAATCTTAAAAAAACAAAACCCCCAGCTATTTGGAGAAGTAGCCAAGGCTGCAAAACACGACTCCAGCCCTGGCTGAGACTCTCAAAACTGTCTGCCCCCTTTGAGCGCTTCTTCTCCGTCTTCACTCGTTGGTCTCTTCAGTCCATCTTTTGGTTCGGCATGCATTTATTGAGCACATAGTGTCTGCTCCAGCTGTAGGTCCTCAAGATCTGGCAATGAACATGACAAGTGAGGGCTGGCCTCTGGGGGAGTTCACATGGACTTCTTCATTTTTATTTTTATTTTTTATTATTTATTTATTTATTTATTTATTTTGACTTCTTCATTTTTAAATGCCTGTGTTCTTCAGCTGCAGCATGGCCCCACTGAAAATAAACAAAAAACCAGAGATTTCTGTTAATATAGATTCTAGGCCTTGGTTCCCAAAATGCCAAGATCGTCACTCCCCTTAGTCTGTACTTAGTTTTTCAAGTCGAACAGGCAATGGACTGTCAGTGTTTCAACTTATAAATCAGCCATTCAGTCAGTTGTTCAACACATATTTACTGAAGCCCTACTATGTGCCGTGTACTCTGCTAATATTCTGCATCGCCAGCAAATCCTTTCCTCTGTGCCTTAGAGAGGATCCAAGCTGATGAGTAACAAAAGTGAATGAATATGGGAAAGATAGTCTCGGTGGGAGGGACTTCTTCTCATAGGGTTTCTGCTAATGGGCTGGTTGATTTCAATGGTTTTCCACAAAGCCAGTAGAAATACAATGTTCAGCTTCCCCCTCCCTTTCCCCAAGTAGGTACTATTATTTGTCCCCATTTTTCAGATGAGAACACTGAGGTTTCAAGTGGTTAAGTATCTTACTCCGAGATCAAGGGTCTATAGGCAAGGATGTGGAAGCAGGATCTGAAGCTCAGCCCCCGGCCTCCAGGTTCCGTGCCTGCACCCAAGGGGCCATGTTGGATATGCCTTTGTGAGCGGACGCAGGTGTCTGGAGGCCAACTCAGAATCAAACAACTCTTGGCGCTCAGGCTAAACCAGAATTGTCCTCTCTGGGGCTGGTCTTCCTGTTTCTTTCAGTGCACACATCTTTACAGGGGTTTTGTGGGTATCTGGAAACAATGGACTGGCTGATACTGTTCTGAATAGAGTGGCTTTGAAGGAGAAAGAAGAAACATTGGGTTTAAAGACGCTATTGCTGATGTCAGTTATTACCTGGTGGAAAGGGCAAGTTGAAGTGAATTGTGTAACTTTTCTGACAATTATGATTGTAGCAGATGTGTGGATCATGGTGTGAGTTGGAGTCATTAATAATGGTGATACAGGGACGCCTGGGTGGCTCAGTTGGTTAAGCAACTGCCTTCGGCTCAGGTCATGATCCCGGAGACCCGGGATCGAGTCCCGCATCGGGCTCCCTGCTCGGCAAAGCCTGCTTCTCCCTCTCTCACTCCCCCTGCTTGTGTTCCCTCTCTGGCTGTGTTTCTCTCTGCCAAATAAATAAAATCTTAAAAAAAATAAAATAAAATAATGGTGATACAGTTAGTTCCCAGTTTCTGAGAACCTACTGTGAAGCAGGCATGCTGGTTGTCTGCCACATTATTCCCATCTTCTCCAAAGCCCCGGAAGGTGGTGGTGGTTATTCTGCTTTGCAGAAGGACTGAAGGCTCACGAAGGTTAAGTAACTTGCCTAGGACGATACAGCTTATCAATCACTAACCCAGCCCTGACTGCCTCCTAAAACCGTGGCTTTCCACTACCTCATTTGTTCACTCATTCATTCAAAAATCTTTTGCTGAACACCTGCTGTGTGCCCGCCACTCTTCTTGGTGCTGGGGGTACCATGGGAATATGGTAGATGAGGTCTTTGGTTCTTGGAGCTTAAACCAGATAATGCGGGTCTTCCGGAGCCTGGGACCCCGTTTAAACTAGGCAAGGGATAGAATGGCATCCAAGTCATAATATGACCCATAATCCCACATTTAGTCCATCACACTGTTTAGTGTGAAGGTATTGGAAGAGTTGGAATTTTGAACCATTTCTCCTGGAATTGCAGAGATGAAATATGTAGCGCATAGCCAGGATTCTCTAGAACCTCTAAGAAACACAGTCCTTTGCCCCACTCTAGCACAAGATGAGGGACAAAGACCGTGTCATAGATCATTAAATAATGTGAAGATGGAGTATTCACTTTTTAAATTCTGATTACATATTATTGTTTAATGTCAAAAAATAAAAACATTAAAATCCTAGAAAATTTAGATATGCTTGTCATGGGAAGTTTAACGTCCCTAATGATCCACCCATCAAAGATTTTCTTTGTGTATATATTAACATATAGAATACTATCGTGCAAAAAATAGGCTGGCTTGGGGCACCTGGGTGGCTCAGTTGGTTGAGCCACTGCTTTCGGCTCAGGTCATGATCCCGGAGACCCGGGATCGAGTCCCACATCGGGCTCTCTGCTCGGCAGGAGGCCTGCTTCTCCCTCTCTCACTCCCCCTGCTTGTGTTCCCTCTCTGGCTGTGTTTCTCTCTGTCAAATAAATAAAATCTTTAAAAAAAAAAATAGGCTGGCTCTTCAATTTGCAATGTGCTGTTCTCTCTGAGCATCTAGTCCCATAAACACCTCAGTCTACCTGTTTCTTTTACAAGTTGCAAGTGTCCGTTCTATGACTGAACAGGATTTACTGATTGATCCTTTCTTGATGGACATGGAGTTTTTTCCAGTTTTCCTCTATTAGAGATGATGCTGAAATAATTCTTGCACATGCGTATTTTTGCACAGTTGTGCATTTCTGGACCACACATCCCTGCAAGGAGAACTGCTAAGTCAAAGCCCATGTGCATTTTAATTTTAATAAATATTGCTCAACATTCCTCCCCAAATGACAGGACTTAACTGATGCTCCCATGAACATTGGACAGGAGTGTCTCTTTCTTTCTTTTTTTTTTTTTTTTTTTAAGATTTTATTTATTTGACAGAGAGAAACACAGCCAGAGAAGGAACACAAGCAGCAGGAGGCAGGAGTGAGAGAAGGAGAAGCAGGCAGCCTAATGTGGGGCTCGATCCCAGGACTCCAGGATCATGACCTGAGCTGAAGGCAGAGGCTTAACCAACTGAGCCACCCAGGTGCCCCAGGAGTGTCTCTTTCTTAACATCATCATCCATACTGGGTTTTCATGGAGCTTTTAAATTTTGGAACTAAGTTTTGTTTTTTTTGTTTTTTTTTTTAAAGATTTTATTTATTTATTTGACAGAGAGAAACACAGCCAGAGAGGGAACATAAGCAGGGGGAGTGAGAGAGGGAGAAGCAGGCTTCCCGCCGAGCAGGGAACCTGATGTGGGGCTCGATCCCGGGTCTCTGGGATCATGACCTGAGCCGAAGGCAGTCGCTTAACCAACTGAGCCACCCAGGAACTAAGTATTTTTAAAGAAACTGTGTTCTCATTTGGTACAATGTAAGTTCACTTTTTGTGTTTGTCATCTCTTTCATCGGAGTTCAAAGAGTTTAAAGGTATGGTGGTTAGTTACATTTTAGATAGACATTTCTTAAAAGGGTTTCATTTTTGCTTTATACCTTTAGGTTTTCGAAAACCTGAAGCCAAAATCTAGTTTCTTCCCCAATCTTTTCCCCTGTGTTTCCGGCCGGAGCCAGCTTGTTCACTGGACTGTTGAATGTGGAGGTGTTGGTCTTCTCAGGGCTATGCATACGGGGAAATATCCCATGTCTAAGGCCCTACACCTTGATGGGGGCCAGGGCTGAAGAGACTTCTTGAAGCTGACTGATTTTTTTAGGCTAAGCTCCCTCTCTAAACGGGCTTCCCCCAGCAGGCTTTAGAGCACACATTTCCTAACCCAGATGGCCTCGCCAGCCTGGACACCTGGCTCGGGAGAATGAGCCGGCACCTCCTGTGTCCATATTAGTGCTGCTTCCGTGATGGCGCTGATGGTCTCAGCTGTGCTCATTCCGCCCTCCCCCAGGAATGCTGGGGAGATGGCGATGGGTTTGGCCAAGGAACCTTTCCACAGTGGCTCCCCTCAAGCACCAGTTAAACCAAGGATAGATAAATTATCCTGCCTTGGAAGGTCACTGTTATGGGATGCCT
>PITA01003755.1:111212-134127 GCA_004023965.1 Spilogale gracilis
TGGGGGGGGGGGGGGGGCACACAGATCCTTGCTTCTCTCCAGCCTGTTCTAGGGAGTGATCTTGGTATTAGTCATTTTCACACTAGTATGAATGTAGGGCACCTGATTTGAGATATGGGGCAATAGCAGGTAAGGAATGAGCTTCAGGTGGGGGTTTTAAGGTGTGGCTCCTTACTCTGTGAAATCACTCCATCAAAACAATCCTCCCTTTTTTTATCAAGAGGGTTCAGAGTGCTGAGATAGACAAGGCAGGAGGTGGAATTTGTGGTCCTCTGGATCGAGTCCTCTGGAATCCAAATGATTTCGGATTACCTGAGTGACGACTTCTCAAAAATATTTTCTGGTTTTTAAAAGGTCTTTTAATTTAAAATGTATCATATATATACACCAGCCTTCACAATCTTTCAAATGGGTAGTGAAAATAAAAGTGAATCTGAAGTATTAAGGCAGGCAGGGGTGAGGAAGCTTTTACGTGTGGGACTCCGTCAACCCTCAAGCTACAGTAATTCTTCAGAATGAACACTAAGACATGGCAGCATCCCATACATCTCAGCCTGTTCTCGGGCTGACATCTGCATGGTGACACATTACTGACAGGTAACACAATGAACTGGAAACATATCAATCCAAAGGCCAGCTCGAGGAAAGCCTTGTTAAATTATAACATGATCTAGAAGCTCCATTTCCAGAATTGTCAGCGGAGGGAGAGGACGTAGGTCATTTCTAGGGTTAGGGTCCTGATTTGAGGAACTACCATTTCCTGACATCCAGGTGGGATATTTGGAATGTCACATTACCAGATGCTCTTTGCCTTACCTGAGAGCAACTGGTTACCATAGGATACCTCCCAGGGTTGGGTTGATGGGAGAGAACTGGCTGACTCACCCTGCACTTCTGTGGATGACATCAACATGCTCGCGTTGACAGCAATGAGAGAGCCACCCTTTGTAAAGTTTTATCTGTTGTGGGATATTCGGTCAACAGTGGCTTTTCTCTCCTGCTGCCTTGGCCTTTGCTGGCCAGCCTGAGCTTTCTATTTGCAAAATCATGGACTTCTCATTCTGAAAGAGACCTTAAGACTCATCCAGTCTACCTGATTGCAAATTGGAAAACTGAGCCATCCCTCCTTAAACCAGTGTTGCCTCCAGGCCATGCAATGTCCCATAGATACAAGGAGGGAAAGGCTAGCCCTAGGGGACTTCTCTGGCATGCTGCATGTTCCAGATTCCTTTAACAGGCAAGCCTGGGAAGTTATATCTGTCAAAGGCACAGGGCACAAAGTTTTAAGCAGATAAAATATAGAATATTCTTTTTTTTTTTTTTTTAGCTGAGAAGAACTTTGGAGAAGAGCTATTCCTGCCCCTCACTGTCAGAAAAAGATACTGAAGTTCACAGTGGTTCCAGGGTTCATCCAGGGGGACAGGGTTTTAAGGCACATGTATGATGGGTTGGGTTGGGCCCTAGGGTGTTGATGAAGTTTCAGCCCAGAGTGTTAATCGAGGAGGAGGAGGAAGAGGAAAGAGAATGAGAGAAGGGAATCCTGCCACTGACTCTAGGGCTCCAGGGAGAGAAAGTGTAGATGGCAGCTGCGGGTCATAGGAGACCTTTACAGATCTGCACCTCAGTGGGCAGATGCTAAAGGCATCATTACTCAGAATGCTTTCAGCCTGGCCTATTTCTCCATGAAGCTGTGGTAGCAGGAGCTCAGTAAAATAATTGATCTCACAGAATGCATTTCATTAAGTCCTGGTCTAGAAACATTTCTGTGGAGGTTGGGAGAATGTGAGGATGCCATGAAATAGGCTAGAGCAGGGTCCATCCAAGAGTTCTCAGATGTGGGAGTAGTCACTTCTCTCCTGCCAGCCCCTGGCTCAGTAATGCACCAATGAGGGAGTGTCATGAGCTGCAGGAGGGCTCTTCTCCCCAGCTTGGGTCCAGTGCAATTGCCTGTACAGGGCAGAAAGTGGAGTAGACCTGGCCTGTGGCTCTGCCGCCAGGCAACAAGCAGATCCTGCTGTCAAGGTGATAGTATCAGTGGCTGAAAAGCAAGGCCGGTGTGCCTCTAGTGGCAAGGGTACCCTTATATTGTCCCTTGCTCTGTCCTCTTGCTGGACCCCCCCACCTCTAGCCCCATCCCCAGAGTCTGTCCCCCTTAATTCAAGAAATCTGACTTTGAGACCAACTGGATTTCTTTAGAGGGCTGGCTTTCTGGCTCTCCCCATGATCCCATCTCCCCAAGAGGCCTCCTGATGGCAGACACCCTTATAGTTGCTGAAGGAGGCAGAAGTCCATGGACAAAGCTCTCAGGTTCCCATGGTGAATTGGCTGAACCTCATATGCATATGGAGTTGTAGATCTGGCAAAGCCACAGCTCCAAAAGAGAATGCAAAAGGTCCTATAAGTTGGCCTCCTGCCCCCACAAACATGGTAATTCCAAATGTCACCTTGACATTTTCTTCTCAAATAAATTCTGTCTTGTTCATATCACAAGGAAACTGGAAACGTGGACTTGAGAACTTCTGTGTTTATTTCTCAGTCCCTCTGATTGACTTGCTATGTGACATGTTGAACTATTACATTTCTTTCATGGATAAATGTGGACGTGAGCTTTGAAATTTTTATCTGTTGAGTACTAGAGGCCTGCGGTTTGAGTCAAAGAAAAGTACTTGGACTTCTGTATTTTGTGTGTGTATGTGTGTGTTTAGAAGAAAGGATACAAGGCAAAGAGTAGCTTAATATTAATGGATGGTGAAGAGCCATATGGATTTTCTTAAAAAATCACAAATGATTCAGAAGGTTAGGAGCTATCCTGATAACATTGCCATCAGGTGTGGGGAAGATTTGGCTAGAAGTATTATGTCCAGTTGTTGAGAAACAGAAGTCCTGACGTAGGAGTACACTGAATTTGGAGAGATGCTTTGACTCTCAAAACACATGAAAGATTTTTATGCTTCAGTTCTTTGTAATATTTTTGTGAAACATAGGAGAGATGCAGGAAAAAAAAACCGTTTTGAAGATGGAGAAACAAAGACACAGAAGGTAGGGTTGATATAGTGATCCTGGGACAGAAGTGAGATTTGAATCCAGAGTTTTTCTTTTTTAAGTTTTTATTTATTTATTAGAGAGAGAGTATACACACAAACAAGTTGGGGGGGGGGCAGAAGGAAAAGGATAAGCAGGCTTCCCCTGAGTGGGGAACCTGACTCAGGGCTGGATTCGAGGACCCTGAGATCATGACCGGAACAGAAGGCAGACACTTAACTGACTGAGCCACCTGAGTGTCCTAAATCCAGTTTCTTATGTGTACTGGGATATAGCACAGAGGGCTGCAGGGAGGGAGAGTGCTTGTAGGTGTTGGAACCTTTTCATCCCCGCAATGCTGGCTTCCGCTAATTCCAAGTGAATGCTGGCCACGTGGGGTGGGAGCCTGGGGCTTCCTGGATCAGAAGCTACACAGCTGTTTTCATGTTCACAATTGACTTCCTTGACCTGTGGGGTGGAGAGGGAATCATCAATTAAAATACTCTGATGGACATACCCATTTGGAATTTACCTTGCTGATTTATATTAGGAAGAACAAACCATTCTTCTATGAAACAGATATTAAAAGTGTGTTTTTGAGGTTAACAGTGTATCTTTAATGCACGAGTGTATGAAAAAAAGACATTTAGGAACATGACGACGTTCATGTTGAACTGGAGATATTTGTAGACAGGTCAAGCAAAACCGACTTGACACCAGAGACGCAAATTTGGTGTGGGTCACGTTTATATGGAAAGGTTGGGTTTTGTGCTGTGTCCTGCGGGATGGCAGATATTTCCTAGCTTGGGAGATAGAAATGGGAGGGTTGATAGTTCTCTAATGTTTGGTACCACGCTGTATTTTTCAACAGAGAGGAGGTCAGGGGGATACTGATCAAAGTTCAAGAAGATACTCCATACTGAGTGCAGTTGCTAGATAGCAGATGAGCTTCAAGTCCAGCCCTTAATTCCTCATTAAAACACCTATTGAGGGATTCTACAATTTCCCCTTTGACTCACACACTCACTCCATGGAGAAATCTCATGCTTCTCCATCTCCTAGATTACTGGTGGAGGATATAAATTTGGATTACTTTTCTGGAGAGCCATTTGGCAGAGAGATCCAAGGCTGTACAATGTGAGTACTCTGACCCAGCGATTACACGTTTAGGAATTTACTGTAAGGACAGAGAGTATGCTGTGCATGAACGAGGCTGCGCATCCGACATTTTCACGGCAGCGGAACACTGGCGATGACCTGAGTTTCCAGCAGAATGAGGGTGGCTAAGTCGCTGGTGGTTTCACACGAGGCCATGCATTCCACATTGTTTATTAAGCTGCTACTGTGTGCCAGGCACACAGTAGGGGCAGTGTTAAGACTGATACAGTTTTTTGCCCACCTGAAGCTTAACGTTTGTTGCAGAAACAGATTCCAGACACTATGAAGTGGAAAAAGGAAAATGACAACAACAACAGGGCACAGGGTGCGTTTCCAGTGTGCTCTCACTTTGATTTATGACTAGGAAAGCCTGGAAGGCAGTCTGAATTAACAGAGGTATAGAAGCTTTGGTCAGTGGGCTTGTATCCATGCATTTTTTCCCCTTTGAATTCTTCTCTAGTTTCCAAGTTTTCCACAATGACCATTATGATTTTTTTAATTAATTTTTTTAAAATTTTTAAAAAAGATTTTATTTATTTATTTGACAGAGAAACACAGTGAGAGAGGGAACACAAGCGAGAGAGGGGAATGAGAGAGGGAGAAGCAGGCCTCCCGCAGAGCAGGCAGCCTGATGTGGGGCTCAATCCCGGGACTCCGGGATCATGACCTGAGCCGAAGGCAGTCACTTAACCAACTGAGCCACACAGGCGCCCCAGACCATTATGATTTTTATTTTATTTATTTATTTTTTTAAAAGATTTTATTTATTTGACAGACAGAAACACAGCCAGAGAGGGAACACAAGCAGGGGGAGTGAGAAAGGGAGAAGCAGGCTTCCCGCCGAGCAGGAAGCCCGATGTGGGACTCCATCCAGGATCTCCGGGACCATGACCTGAGCAGAAGGCAGTCACTTAACCAACTGAGCCACCCAGGTGCCCCCATTATGATTTTTATATTTTTTTTCTTTTAATGTGACTTTGAGGATAGAGAAAAAGAAGTGAGCAGACCTGGGTTCTAGATCCAACTCTTCCTTAAACTCATGGGGAGCCCTTGAGCCAGTCAGAGAAGCTCGTGAACAGCTTAGGGGAAGAGAGAGCTCTGAAGCCTCCTTCTCAAAGTTCCCAGATCCCAATTCTTGTCTCTTCTGAGGACGCTGGGGGACTGTGCCGCAGGGCTGGGCTAGGAGCTTTCCTGAGAGGTGATGCCCCAGTCCCCGGGCACGTTCCGTCTCTGGGGCTCTGGTCCTCTAGGCATCTGGTGATGTGCTCCACTGAGGGAAGAGTTTGTGTATTGGGCATATGGTAATTAAATTAAGGAAGGGCCTCTCACCTAGCAAATAAAAATTGACTTGGATTATTTCAGCCAAATGTCACTGCGCCCCGAGAAAACAGATGACGGCAGCTCCATTGATTGAACCTATCAGCCACCAGGTATGGGTGCAAAGCCTTTTGCAGACATTTTCCTAGCTGAGGCTCCTGGCACGCCCTGAAGTGGGCACTCATCACCCCCATTTTATAGGTGGGGACCTTCAACAGAAAGCAGCTAACATGAGCAAGTCAGTCCGGTAGAAAAGGCTGGGAATCCCACCCTACTCTACCTGCTCTAAAGAAGCATCTCTAACCTCTCCTCTGTTCTGTCTCCCTCTCCAAGAAGCTCACTCTCCTGTCGCCATACACAGAGGTGTCTGCAGCGAGGACCCTGTGTGACGGCAGGGGCAGAAGGTGGCATGTGACAGCAGGGGACAGAAGGCGGCAAGCCGAGGAAGGCAGAGACTTAGAATGGGCACAACCTTATTTCTGATGAAACCGGACATGAGCTGGCTATTCTTAGCTGTTTTTTTCTGGGGGGGTAATAAATGAGGAAATTCGGGTTTCAGACACACACACACACAGACACACACACACACACACACACACACACACAGAAAATATAACCTCCCTTGTGATAACTATAATAAACTTTCCTCCTGCTTCTGATTTGGAATCAAAGGCCAACTATTTTTCCTCATATTCCCACATCTCATACAAGAGTGAAACCCTTGGGGCACCTGGGTGGCTCAGTTGGTTAAGCGACTGCCTTCGGCTCAGGTCATGATCCTGGAGCCCAGGGATCAAGCCCCCCTTGTACCAAGACCTGACCTTTGTTGTCTGTTTTTCCTGAAATATTTTCCTCGCTGATTCCCATTTTGCTTATTTAGTAGGTATTTAGGTTTTTTTTTTTTTTAATGTGTGAAACATATAGGAGATATCAGGGACACATTGGAAACTGGAAGTTAAAATGAGGATAAAGAATTGTCTCTCTTCCCCATCAAAACAATGTTTCCATCAGTGTGACAGATACTATTTCCTGTATTTCAATTTCACTTCCTCTGTAGTTCAGATTCTTCTGATTCATTTTATATACCATGGCCAGATTAATGCTTTTAAATACCACTTCGGTGTTACTGTCTCTTGTGTTACCTGGAACACTAGATGGACAGAACACTCAGTGGCTCCCCATTGTCTACGATAAAATACAAACTTGTGGTTTGGAACTCGACTTCCTTGTTCTTTTTTTTTTTAAATAAAGATTTTTATTTATTTATTTGACAGAGAGAGAGATCACAAGTAGAGAGGCAGGCAGAGAGAGAGGAGGAAGCAGGCTCCCCACTGAGCAGAGAGCCCGATGTGGGCCTCAATCCTAGGACCCCGAGATCATGACCTGAGCCAAAGGCAGAGGCTTTAACCCACTGAGCCACCCAGGCGCCCTCTGCTTCCTTCTTAATCTGTCTTCGATTTTACCTTGCCAGCCATCTTCCCAGTTGTTCCTGTGAGTGTTCTTGCTCAGATGAATCGGTCTCTTCCATGGTTCTCTGAACTTACCCTTGACTTTTCTCACTTTTCTGACTATTAGCTTTACTGCTCAGTGCGGGAAGGAACCAAGTAGAAAGTTCTCTCTTCCCTTTAACTTTTTCTGAAGTGCTACCCTTTCTTTTGGGCACTACTCACATTTTCCTTTTTTTTTTTTTTTTTTTTTTAATGAGTCAGCATTCCTGGCCTCTCCCAGTCTGGGATGGACCTGGGCCACCCCATCACTTACTATCTGCCGTTGGAGCCGCAGGCCCTGTGGGGCTCGAATAGCTTAGTGCATCGCATATCACCGGGTTCCAGAAGCACCCAACCAAACTGCTAACCAGGAGTGTTTCCTGTCCCAGCCACAGAATACTGCTACACCAAGATGGGACCTCTTACCCTTCAGAAAACAAATAGTCATTCTTCTTGTCAGTGTGTTCAAAATGCATATGTTAGGGATATTAGCTAATTATTTGTCATGCACTTGCCACCCATGACTAATCCTATTATATGAATGAAATGGAAGCCCAGGGGTGAAAATACTTGTATGACCTCACAAAGCTCAGCCTGCTGGTAGAACCCACATTTCCTTCTGCTAACTTACTGGGGCCACTGTTCCATTTAAACTGTGAGTCATAGGCCATCAGGAACTTCTGTAAACATTCTGGTGGCTTTTGTCACCCTCTCTTTTTTTTCTCTAAAGGGCCAGATAGTAAATATTTTAGGCTCTGCAGGCTATGTGGTTTGTGTTGCAAGCGCCCAGCCCGGCCCCGGAGTGGGCGGAACCTAATGGGTGTGGCCATGTGCCAATAATATTGTATTTACAAAAACAGGCAGTGGCCTGGATTTGGCCTGCAGGTGGTAATTTGCTGACCCCCTACTGTGGAAGGTTCCCCTCTCTCTGATCCTCATATCAGGCTGGAAAGTCAAGTTGAAGCAAAAGAACTTTCCAGTTTGAATTCTGAGCAGGCCCGGCCGTGGTGTAGAGGCTAATGCGTGAATTATGCCTGGCTGGGATAAGGCCGCTTATCCAGAAGGCCGGCCGCTGAGGATAAATGGGGAACTTGTGGGTGTTCAGGCAATTGACTGTGTACCTAATGAGTAGTGGACAATTGGTCATTCCATGAACACGGGTGTTGGTCTCAAGGGGAACGTACTGGGGATGCTCTCAGCATTTGGGACACATAAGCCCCTTAACTAACCCGCCTGCCGGGGGCGGGGGGGGTCCTCTCCATCCAAACTGGGTATTTCTCTTATGCCAGAGTTTATGCCTATAATCCACAGGTGGTCCCATTTCTCACATCTGAATGTGGACCCCAAGAAAAGTCATAATTGGGCACCTGGGTGGCTCAGGAGGTTAAAGCCTCTGCCTTCGGCTCAGGTCATGGTCTCAGGGTCCTGGGATCGAGGCCAGGGCTCTCTGCTCAGCGGGGAGCCTGTTTCCTCTGCCCTTGCTGCCTGCCTCTCTGCCTACTTGTGATCTCTCTCTGTGTCAAAAAAATAAATAAAATCTTAAAAAAAAAAAGAAAAATCATAATTATGACAAATATGTTAGCCGAGCTCCCCGGTCCCATCATCAACCACAGTTCTTATTGGCAGCAGAGTGAAGCAATTCATCTGCATGAAGGTAAAGGAGCACTGTAGGGACTCGTTCCTAGGAATGGCTGATGCCCCTCTCCTGAAAGGAACAGGTAGGTTTGGGGGGAAAGAAAGTCTTAAAAAGTAACCTTGTGTTCAGCTCACCCCTGTGAGTCCATCCTGAGAACTAGCTCATCCTCCAGAGGTCGGCAAGTTTATTATGGTTCTGCTGTTCTGAGAGGGAGAGCTATTTGCCCCTTTTTTCCCAGCAGAGACAGCAGAGACCCAGAACCGAGAACACACACGCAAGTTTTTCTACGGTCTTCAAGGCATTGTGGAAAACAGCAAAAAATCCTAATTAACTCCAGGAAAGAATTTCAGTAGTTTCTTTAAAATTCTTTTTCCCAACTATCGTTGACACACCATGTTACACGACTTTCAGGTGTCCAACATAGGGAGTCCACAATTTGCTGTGCTCACTCCAAGTGTAGAAGAATTTCAGTGGCCACTTGATCCTTAAACTACAAAGAAAGAAGGAGAGGAAATGTTTAAATCTCTTTTTTTTTTTTTAGATTTTATTTATTTGACAGAGAGAAACACAGCCAGAGAGGGAACACATGCAGGGGGAGTGAGAGAGGGAGAAGCAGGCTTCCAGCCAAGCAGGAATCCCGATGTGGGACTCGATCCTGAGTCTCCAGGATCATGACCTGAGCTGAAGGCAGTCGCTTAACCAACTGAGCCCCGCAGGCGCCCCTAAATCTTTTTTTTTTTTAATATTTTATTTATTTGACAGAGAGAAACACAGCCAGAGAAGGAACACAAGCAACGGGAGTGAGAGAGGGAGAAGCAGGCTGCCCTCCAGGATCGTGACCTGAGCTGAAGGCAGAGGCTTAACCACTGAGCCACCCAGGCATCCCAAAACGTTTAAGTCTTTATGCTAGGGAGAAGACACTGGTTTTAGGCAGTTAATGTAAATTTGAGCAAATGTAAATGGTGAGCAAATCTTTCTTTGAGTTGGCCCTTACCTCTTGTTCTATTATAATTCTCTTTATTTCTGCATAATAATAGTAAACCCTGGCAAGGCACCTAGCCTGGGCCCCACCTACCGGTGGGGTGCTTTACACATGCCAATTTCTTTACTCCTCCGTCAGCCCTGGGAGGCGGTGAGTGTTACATCCCCATTTCACAGGTGGGGACAGGAAGGCACTCAGAGGTGAGATGACTGCCTGTACCCTCCGGGTGCTCATCTTGCCGCCTGCCTCCGTCTTTTACTTAGTTGGTTAGTTCTTATTTTAATTGCAGTTAGTTAACATACAAATACGACATGCTTCATCCTTGAGCTGGGGCCATGCTAATCTTGTCTGTGTTCTCCGTATTGTTGCAGTTGTTAGCGCTGCCACAGTCAGAAGTGCTTCTAACGGATGCGTTCCTTCCCAGAGCGGACTGACCAGTCCATCATGCCGTCCCTTACTCGGCAAAGATTTCTCACTCTTGCTCTCTCCTGGGTAGGACTCTGCCTGCTTGGCTCGTGGAGAAGATAGTGGTGTCCCAGTAGGGCAGGCGGCTGCCAGGAGTATGGGGCGGGGGGGGGGGGTAGAGTCCGTGTGTGATGTCGCTTTCATGAACTGGCTTCAGCCCTGAGGAGCACACCTGTTTCCCAGGAGTGTACCTGTTAGCTAATCTCACGGGACAGGTGGAACGAATCAGAAGGCTTGTGTATTACTTTAAAAAAATATTTTATTTATTTATTTGAGAGAGGGGGGAAGAGCAAGCAGAAGCAGGGGGAAGGGCAGAGGGAGAGGGAGAAGCAGACTCCCCACTGAGCTGGGAGCCCAACACATAGCTGGATCTCAGGACCCCAGGATCACAACCTGAGCCGAAGGCAAACACTTAAAGGACTGAGCCACCCAGGCGCCCCAGGCTTGTGTATTACTTGACAGTGAGAGATATTACTGAAGGGGTTTGGTGAGCTTGGGAATCAGGAAGGGGAGGTGGGGTGATTTGAGTATTGAGTGCCCTTGGGAAAGTCAGCTGGCTACAGCGCCCCCGCCCCAGCCCCACTAGCTCCCATTGTTACTGAGACTCCAAGCACAAGGCCAGGGTTAATGCTGCGAGGGTGCAGGGTGGGTGGTGGAAGAGGCCTCACCTTTGAGGAATGCGTGGGGGAGGGTCCTCCAGTGGTCTGCCCTTCTGCCCACCTCCCTCCACTTCAGGGGGACACTTGAGTCTTCAGTCCACCCTGAGCCTGGGACGTGGGTTTCTCTCTCTGTCTCTCTCCCTCTGGGATTTTGCCTATGTCTCCCCCAATCTTGCAGAACGATGGCCCTTTCTATTCTAGCTGTTGGGGGGATTAGGGCAGAACCCAGACCCTGAGAGGTAAGCACTGAAAATGATGATAATGACCAGTAACACTGTTTTAATGGTAAAGTCCAACGTCTTGCGTTCTACTGGTTTCCTGGGCTCCTCACTGCCCCAAGAAGTAAAGCACACACTGCCTTATAGTTTCATCTTTTTTTTTTTTTTTGATGTAATCTCTACACCCAAGGTGGGGCTCGAATGCCTGATCCCAAGATCAAGAGTTGCACACTCCACTGACGGTGCCAGCTGGGCTCCCAACAGCAGATGAGCAGTACTGAGACAGCAGGTCCTGTCCTGAGTTCAGGGAGGACTGATGCAAGGGATTCAGGTAGTTGGGGAGCAGAGCCTCACAGGAGGGACCAGGTTCTTCAGACAGAAAACTGAGTCAGCAGAGAGTTCATCCCAGATAACACAGTCCTTCGGAATGGAGAGGCGGCTGGTGGCTGGGCTGGCACCCTGAGAAGTAACCTGCGGGGGGGGGGGGGAATGGGGGCTTGGGAAAGAAGGGGAGCTGAGTCTGCAGCTGTGCCTCCTCACTCAGGTCAGGGCTTTTCTGTAGTAAGACCACCGCTCCCTCTTCTGTCCTTGTGTCCCTCGCTCAACCCTGCAGCTTTTAGCTCTCATGGAGGTCTGGGCATGTACCCGCTGTCACCATACCTGCTTGCTACAGCCTAATCAGCATCACCTGAACCATAAATGCCATCAAAGTAGATGGCTGGTCACTGACCAGGAGGTCGTGGCCCCAAGGTGACCCACTGTAGAGTGTCCCTGTTGTCCATGGACAAGGGTTAAACCTGCTGTTCTGCAGGGAACTGAATAGGGCTCCCTCTGCCCCTCCGTCCCCAGCCCTGCGGGAAGCTGCCACAGCCAGAGGCCAGGAAGACACGACTGTGTCACAGAGGGGTAGCCCTTCCCTCACTTGTCTTGGTGGGGGTGGGCAGGCCCAGAAGCAGGACTGGCAAGGCGAGCTGGCACCCCTCTAGGTGCCCTTTGGATCAGACCGCTGGGTTCAGTCTGCTACTTCTCAGCCGGATAACCTGCGTGAGGCCAGATCCCTCATCTGTAAAATGGGATAATAGCAGCAGCCTCAAAGAACCCCTAGCCGACTGTTAGCAGTCCGCAAGAAGCCACAACTCGGCTCTCGGGAGGCACACAGGGAGCAGGCACAGACCCACTATGGCCTGAGGCCTCTTCAGTTTGGTAGCCCTCTCTAAGAAAAAATGTAAAATGACATGAAATTATAAATATAAAACCAGGTTTATGAGTGAGCATTTATTTTAAGTAAAAGAAAATATATATTATATATTATACATACTAATATATAATATATATGCAATTTAATAATATATAATATATATGTTTCAAAGCTGACACCTCAAACATCACAAAATACAGAAAAATAACACAAATATTATTATTATTATTATTATTATTATTTTAAGGATTTTATTTATTTGGGAACACAAGTAGGGGGAGTGAGAGAGGGAGAAGCAGGCTTCCCGCCGAGCAGGGACCCTGATGCAGGGCTTGGGATCATGACCTGAGCCAAAGGCAGGTACTTAACCACTGAGCCACCCAGGTGCCCCAAATAACACAAATGTTATTATTATTTGGCTATTTCACATAAGTCTGCATTACTTTTTTTTTCCTACATTTTTTGGACTGTGTGCTCTTTGACCACTTCTACCTGTGGCAGTGAATTTAGAATGCCATTTACCCTCAAGAGAATAGCAAGGTAGTTCAGCCATTCCTCTAGCATGGTTGCTTGGGGCTTGTTTTCCATCCTGGATGGCTTAGGGAAAAAAGCTTATTTGCTTCACAAGCAGTTCTCAGTAATGTCATGTAAATTTTTAGGATTATTGTCAAATGTCGGGAACCTTTCTTAGGTTTTTTCCATATAGGAGCCCTAGGGTTTCAGGACACATAAGTGTTTCTGTGCGGTGACTAAGCTTAAATACTGAAGGTGCTCATTCCACACGTGGCTGGGGTCCCTCCCAGGCCCATGGAAGGGGCCTCATGAGTGAGGCGTGCTGATGCTTTAAGCCCCAGTATCTGGTGGCAAATTCTCCTTCTTGATAAATGTTAACTAGATCCTATCTGATTATTACATGTATTGATACTCATCTTTTTAATTTTATAGTTTTAGGATTATTGAAGAATGAGAAATTGGTGACAAATTTAATCTTACAAGAGTTTGGTGTGTGTGATGGTCACTCCTTCCTTATCATTTGTTAATTGCCTACTCTGATCAGCCTACCTCATGTTTATCGCTGGGGAGCATTCAATGATGTAAAGCAGATAAGACACAGATCAGTTACTCATCTAGTAACTACTCAATAAACTTAGCTATCAAGACCCACGTCACCCCTCCATTGACACCTGATTTGGAGCTGGGCACTTGGACATATAAAATTGGGACATTGTCCTCTGGGAGGTAGGGATGAGCCCAGCTTTAGGTCCAACTCTGAGACCGAAGTGAGAATCAGGTTTTGTTTCAAGTTATAAATGGGACGGTCCTCAGGGTGCCTGGGGCGTTCAGTTTGTTTATTGTCCGACTCTTGATTTAGGCTCAGGTCATGATCTTGGGTTCCTCGGATCAAGCCCCATGTCAGCTTCTGCACTGGACGTGGAGCCTGCTCCAGATTCTTGATTCTTTCTCTCTCCCTCTGTGCCCTCCTACTACCCCACTCCCAGGCTTGCTCTCTCTCTAAAACAAACAAACAGGGACGCCAGGGTGGCTCAGTTGGTTGAGCGACTGCCTTCGGCTCAGGTCATGATCCTGGAGACCCGGGATCGAGTCCCACGTTGGGCTCCCCGCTCGGCGGGAAGCCTGCTTCTCCCTCTCTCACTCCCCCTGCTTGTGTTCCCTCTCTCGCTGTGTTTCTCGCTGTCAAATAAATAAAATCTTAAAAAAACAAAACAAAACCCAAATACTATATTTAAAAAATAGAATGGTCCTCCCTCATTTGCCATGAATTCTCTATAGTTAATCTCTATCCAGGATACTCTACTAATATAGCCTCAGTTACACATGAAGCCACATGTTTAAAGTGCTCAATGATAGTCTTTATTTTCCTATATTTCCCCCAAATCTTTTGATTCTTACCAAGGTCAGCCACTGAATGTGTCAAAATATGCTTTTCTATTTTGCAATCTTAAAGATTTTCCTGTGGCAGAAATACCTGTGGACAGGGAGTTAAGAAACTGGAGTTGCCACCGCTGACTCTGCAGGTGTCTATTGGGATGCTTTTTGTTGCAAATGACAGAAAAACCACTTGTAGTGTCTACATAAGGAAGGAAGTATATTGGTCTGTACGCTGGGTCCTGGCTGGACCGGGCTGTTCTTTAACACCCATTGTTCGAGCCGACCATGGGGTCAGTCCCACTCACGCCACAGGACTGGAATTTTGGGGCGCTGTTGCACCCTGGCAAGGAAACTACCCGTGTGCATTCTGTGACACGTGGCCCTAAAGCACTTCGCTTCTTCGGGCTTCATTTGCCTCCTTTAATTAGGGGCTCATCCGACACCATTAGTAAAGTCCTTCCCAAGAGTAACCTTTAAGATTTTATTTTCTGTTTACATTAATTGGTTTTGGTAATGAATAAACAAATCTTTTCTGGCCAATACTGTCAGGCCGGGAATGTAATTAGTAAATAAACAGCTCTGTGTAGATTAAATGGTAAGCCGGGGCAGTCAGCCTTGGTGACTTTCTTCCTACTTACCAGTTGTAGATTTTGAT
The DNA here is from genome assembly GCA_004023965.1 of Spilogale gracilis. Classification (NCBI taxonomy): domain Eukaryota; kingdom Metazoa; phylum Chordata; class Mammalia; order Carnivora; family Mephitidae; genus Spilogale; species Spilogale gracilis. Next base: position 125,899 of record PITA01003755.1, read on the forward strand.
TTAGAAAAATGAGCCATGGAGGATGTGAGTGAGGGGCCCTGGAACATGGCTGGTAAAACCTGCTCGGACTTAAGCAGCCTCTGACTTCTGAAGCATATCTTTTGCATAGCAAATGCAACTTGTTGGTTCATTCACAGGAGATCCAGGAAGGTCTGGGCAGGGCTTGGCTTATGTTTCTTAGCATAAACGTTGCAGCCTTGTTCTGATGCTGGCATCACAAGGAAGCTGAGAGAGGCTGAGTTCCCTCTTGGAATGGCAATGGAATCAGATCCCTGTGGATGGCTGAGGGTTTCTCAGGGCTGAAACCACAGAGCTCAGCTTTCTGCTTCATCCACTTCTTCTAGAGCCTTTGGCTAGCCTTGAGATGAGATTCCAATCGTGGCATCAGGAGAGCTTTCAAGAAACTATATGGAGGTGGTTCATGACAGAATGGACTCCTAGGCCCTGGTGCCCAAATTGATGTGGGAATGCCCCAGATGTGAAGATGCTGCGGATGCAGGAGATGGGAGTGAGCTGTGCGAGCGCATCTCAGCCCCATCGCCAGCGCCCGGGGCTGTGTGAAGACTCCGTAGCACCTGTCGGGCACAGGGCTGCCTCGGTGGGGTAGCCTTACCCTTCTCTCCAGGATCTATGGGGAAAGCTTAATCTGATGGGTAGTGCAGTGAGTACATTTTCATGGTGACTTGCTGATTTTGGAATGTATTTATAGAGTCGGCAAAGGTTGATCTGTGCCTCAATCTAACTCTCTGTATTTTAGCTTTTGGAAGATAGTTCTGGTGTGACCAGAAAACTATCGTGTTTCTAAACTGGCCGGCAATAACTAGCTAACTTAGTGTGCAAAGGGCAAAAGACAAAGTTTGAAAAATGATTTCTGGCGAAATGCAAGCGTTAGTTGGAAATGAAACTATCAGGTCTTGATCCCAGGGGTTGTAGCAATTGGAGAAAAGTTCTTTTGTTGGCTCCAGGGAGGGTAGATTGTTCTATGAGTTGTGTAATGGGCCCCTTCAAAGCAGCTTGTTCCTTCTGAGGGTCCATCCGAATGGAAGGTGGGGATAGATTTGCTGTTTCAGGCCTGCCCTCCAGAGCTCTCACTATTGTGGGTTATTTGTTGTTGTTTTCACAATCGTTGTGCTTTCCAATTTACATAGGAATACAGTGCTGGTGCACAACCGTTGCCCCAGATATTTTGGAATTTGTAGATATGCTTGTCTGTTCCATGAACGATGCCCGCGTTCTCTACGAGACTCAGGAGCTGTGCCTGGGTGGCGTGGTTGGGGGCCCATTATGCAAAATGCTATGCAAAAGCCAGATCAAACAATCCCCAAAAAATCTCTGACGGAGAAGCCCACGAAGTAGATTGCAAGCAGCAGGGTACATTTCTGGGATCTTGGAAATTAGGTATGGAGAGGATGAAGAGGTTAGAGAACACAGCAGTGCAGAGGGTAGGCTCTGTGGGCCCCAAACGCGTGGTCTCTTGCCTTTCCAGCTCACCTCAACAAGCACCACCGGCACATGCCTTAATTTGTTTCAGCTCAGTATCCTCATCTGTAAGAGGATGACCACGCCTCTGTCCCTCAGAAAGGTAAGTGCAAGGAAGAAATAAATAATGCAGGCAAAGCTCCAAGCGAGCAGGAAGCACGAGAGAGCTTTGGGCATTATGTATGCTTTTTAATTCTTCGGATTGCAATAAGTGGGTAGCTGATGTTCATTGTTTTGGCTGTTGCTGTGCCTTGAACGTCCCCAGGCAGAATTCACATTACCTTTGGTTTTCCCTCTGGAAAATAGAGTAGGGCGGTGTGCGGAACGGCTTCAGATGCAAGCTCACTCTGGCCGATGTGTCACCAACATGTGGCGAGATTTCCAAGCAATATTTTGTCCATACCTTTGCACAGAGGGCTGACAGGAATTGAGTCCGTGGAGGGATGTAGAACAGCCGAATCTCCACCCGGATGCCATTTTAGGCTTTTCCATTTCTTTGGCCGGAATTGGGTTTTCACATGTTGTTTGATTAAAAACAGGAACAACAACAGAACAACAACAACAAAAAACACAGCGACACTGCAAGAACTCTTGCCCCGACAACCAAGACAATGGTTTCTGAGTAGATACAGAAACGTGGATTAAAAAAAATCATGGCGAACACGTGAAGACCAACCAGATTGCGTCGGTAGGTGGCAAAGTCCTTTGCTATAAATATTGCAGGACTCCTCTTTCTCTACTTAAAAGAAAAATTGCTTTGCATTTCAGACGACAGAAATGGCTGGACAAGGCTTTCGTTCACATGCAAGAAACTGTGAAAACAGTGTGAAAGATTTTCCTAAAATGGAGATAGAGCTTGGCCTAGTCCGGGGTTCATGGTGAAGCCTCTTTCTCGATTTGCCTTCCGTGCATTATTTCTCACACGTTGTGCAAGAGTTCCCAGGCCCCAAGCCATTCATTTTTTCCCCCTGTAATCTCGAGGTGTGCGCGGGGTGCAACTCAGCCTCAGACCTTTCTGCTTTCACTTTTGGTTAGTCAGAACGTCCATCTGGCGGGATTTGAATATGAGTGTTTTCTGTGGCTCCTTTTCAAAGTATTCAAAGCAGTTTAAAAATACAGAATGTTCAGCGATCTGACCAAGAGCTAATGTAAGTACTTATTTGGGGACTATTTTTAAAAGATCTATTAGGGCAGGTCTGAAACTCTTAATTCTGCCTCTGTCTGAGAAATAGCCACTGAGATGAAAAAAAGATTTGAAAAACAGGACACTCCTTCTCCGCAGTCATAATGCTTTCCGGAGTGACAGGAGTAGCAAAGAGCACGGTCTAGAAAACCAGAAGAGTTGCAGTTCTTTATTTAATATGAAACAGGAAACTGAGCAGAGGGGAGTTTGCAGCAACATGGTGGGTTTTTGGCCAACCTGTCCCCGGGTCTGTCCATCACGACAAGGCTCCAATGAGAACTTTGACTTTTTGTTTTTTTCATTTTTTTGGTTTTTAAAATTTTTGTTATTTTTTTTAGTGATTTATTTATTTACTTTTGAGAACTTTGATTCTGTTGAGATGGTGAGTGTTCATGAAAATCTTCACCAAAACGAGACCCTTGGAAGCAGGTTCTGTATTCTGGGGTTTTGACACAAAAATCCCATTTCCACCAGAGCCAAAGGAAATTTGGAAGCAGATTGAAAAAACTCTCAAAGAGTGGAAAATGCTCTGCACTTGTATTTCGCCTTTGTGTGGGGCTGTCACTCACCCAACATGTGCGTATGAATATTCTTTCTGAAGACCTGGGCTTCATTTTAAGGTCAGCCTTCAATTTCTAGAGAATATAATTTGCTGCTATTTTTAGAGCATCATGATTGCTCATAATAACTAATGGAAAAAAAAAACTTGACAGAGAAATAAATGTGTAACAGCTGTGTCTGCTTAAACTTGATTAAAGGCAGTAAAAAAAAAGTAAACAGAAGAGTGAATGTGACAATAGACAAGGGGGAGACGAGTAGCCCTCTCATTGGGAAAAGTTTTGCAGACCTAACTCGTTCGGCTTCGGAGGCTGGCGATGTCTGTGTTTAAAGTTTACTTTACTGTTTGTCTTGAGTGGGATCAGTGTTGTAGTGAATAATTTATAGCCAGCATGAATGAGCTCATTAGTCACCTTTTCAGACTTTAAATGAGTTTTGTGGTTGTCATTACTCGAGCCTTCTGTTCAGCTGCCGAGCAAAATGACAGTTTGGCCGTTGGCAGCCTGCTCTGCTTCAGGTCTGCATTGCTTTTGTAGTTCATTGAAACCGTTCCTTTCTATCCCAGGGCTGGTCCGGGGACTCTCACGTTTCAGATGCCTTTTGCACCCCCAGCTTAAATGAGAAGTTTTTCATGGATTTAAAAAAAAAATCTTTCAGTTGCGTCTGCCACAGAGAATGAAGTGGATGGAGGGAGCTTTTTCCAGCGACTGCTGTGTATTATTCTCTTTGTGCGTGGTTTGATATTCAAGTTATTCAGGAGCAGCAAGCTGGGGAGTCCTTGTGCGGGGGCTGAGCCAGGCACTTGCGTGGTGGCAGGCACTTGGGGCCAGGGGCATGTCATGGGAGTGTAGCGGGTGAAGGATCGTTCACCTCCGGCACTCTGGGGTTTGCCTTTCCTCAGTCCGGAACGTCAATATCATGGGGGAGGGTGTGGATGAAGAAACTCACCCCAGAAGATCTGCCAGGCCAGATTTCCAGGCCCAAAGACAACCATGTTTTTCCTGCAGAGGAATGGATAAGATGACCTTTCAGGATCACAGCCAACTCGGGGTCCAGATCATGGGGCTTGGCCGTGACTTCTTCCTCAACTCCGCGCCTTCCCGGTCCAAAGCACTGAGAGAAAGCAAACTGTTGGAGCTGCCTGCCCACCGTGCCTTTGGAGACTTGCCTGGGAGGCTGGTGTGTGGGGAAGACGAGCCTGGGCATGCCAGCAGCAGGTGGGATTTCTTTGGAACGGATGTCCTGAGGTTCATCCCTCCCTTTGAACCTGGCCTGGGCAGCCTCCGGAGAGTGCTGACGTCCACTCTGTGGGACCAGACTCCGCCTGGAAGTCCAGGACGGTGTGGCACGCCCACCTTGGTCCTCGGGGAGCCTCTGCTGGCACTCAAGGGGCATGGAAGCTCGCCCGGGGTGTCTCAGCCAATGGCCTGGACCCCTGTTCTGCAGGCTCTTTGACGTTTGCTATGAGCAACAGGCGCTCATGGCTGCCATCACCACCGTGGGCAGCACCCCCTTCCGGGATCCATATTGTTAGACAGCTGGCCGAGCACGGTGTGAGGCATGTGGGAAAGATGCTCAGTATTCCTCTCTGGAAGAAATGCCAACTTAAAAAGGATGCCTGGTTGTTTGGGGGCCAAATCTTTGAAGCCAGTGATAGTCACGTGTCTTTGGGCTCGGCGTGGGGGGATTAGGTGCTATTGGTGTCCCCCCAGAAAGACAGCAATCCATTTGGCCTCTTCCTTCTCAGCCCCCACCCCTTGTGAGACTGAGCATTCAATAGGCATTTGTGTCTCACAATTTACGGGCATACAATTTTTGCTTGCACCTGAATCAAAAATATTAAATACATGTGAGGCTATTTGAGGAAGGACTGGGGGTTTCAAAGCAGAAAGTGTTGGTGAATTGCACTATCGGATAGAGAATAACAGCTTTGGCAGTCGTAGTATGTTGAAAAGTTGCTAATCCCCCAAAAGGAATTTTGTACAGCAGGGAGTATATTGGCCATATCTTAATCTATGCCATGTTTCCCAGAGACAACATTGAATTTGCAGTTGTTACTTTTGTTTCAAAAAAGACAATCTTCAAGAGAAGAATTGACTCTCTTCTTTCACACCCTTCTGCAAAAGTAAAGTGAGAGGTTATTTCTTGGCCTGGTTAAGACTTTGGCAGACTTAGCAACTGAAACCCATGAGACTGTGGTACTTGCTGTACTCAGTGAACAGAGGAAAACAATAAGAACTCTTCAGAACTTTGGAGGAGGAAAAGGCTGATGATGTTACTTTTCTTTGACTAATCTGTGTACTTATTAGATACCAGCCTGAGAGAGCAATACAAAGAAGCATTTTTCCCCCTCTTAAGCGATTGATATTTTTGATTACCGCTGTGCCACATGCTGTGAGCAGAAGAGAAGGGTAAGGCAGGGTCCTTGCCTCTCAAGGCATTTACAATTTGTTTGATGCTCAGTATCTAGTTGATTTCTTTTTTATTACAGAGGTACACCATGCCATATTGATTATGACATAGAAACTGAACTTTGGCTCTTTGCAATTGGTGCCTTTTCAGTCAGTTTAAAAGTCCCTTTTTCCTTCCTTCTCTTTTATTTGCTGCTCATGGTTTTTCCTCTCTTGAACCCCACCACTCCTGTCCTTCGTGTCCTTGACCTCCAGGGGTTCTCCAAGAAGAATTCAGATGCTCTGGATTGATCTGAAGTTTCCCTTGCTTCCTACCTGGAACATACTTCCAACTCTGGAGCCAGACTGTGGGGGTTCAAATCCCAGCCTCATCACTTACTTGCTGTGTGACCTTGGGCAGGTGGCTAACCCTCTCTGTGCCTCAGGTTCTTCATTTATAATATGGGCATAATGATAGTACCCTCCTCCCATGACTAATGCGAGACTAAAATGAGTGAATATTTGCCACGCCTTAGAATACGGTCTGGCACCGAATAAGTGCTATGTAAGCGCTTGTTAAATACAGTTGGCTATTACTCGTGTAGTCCATGTTTGCAAATTCATGTACTTGCTAAAAATTATTTGTAACCCCCCCCCATTAATAAATACTCGTGGTGCTTTTATGGCCATTTGTTGACCTATGCAGAGTGACCAAAAATTTGAATTGCCTGGTGCATACTTTCCCAGCTTCCATCTAACAAAGCGATGCTCTGGCGTAAACAAGTTTCAGTTCTCATACAGTAAACAGGTGTCTGTTCTGAGGTCTGTTTTGTACTCTGTTTTTTGTGCTTCTCTGTTGGTGATTTTCCTGTTTAAAATGGCACCCATAGGGCACCTGGGTGGCTCAGTGGGTTAAGCATCTGCTCTTTAGCTCAGGTCATGATCTCAGGGTCCTGAGATTGAGGCCCATGTCGGGCTCCCTGCTCAGTGGATACTCCATTCTCTCTCTCCCTCCTCATGTATGCACCTCTCTCTGTCTCTCTCTCAAATAAATAAAATCTTAAAAAATAAAAACAAGGGCGCCTGGGTGGCTCAGTTGGTTAAGCCACTGCCTTCAGCTCAAGTCATGATCCTGGAGTCCCGGGATCGAGTCCCGCATCGGGCTCCCAGCTCCGCAGGGTGTCAGCTTCTCCTTCTGACTTCTCCCCACTCATGCTCTCTCACTCTCTCTCTCTCTCAAATAAATAAATAAATAAACTCTTTAAAAACATAAAAAAAAACAAAAAACCACAAAATAAATGGCACCCAGCCCTAGTGCTGTGAAGACTTTGGTGTTCTGAGCACATGAAGGCTGACTGGCTTGTGGGGAAAATACAGAAGCTGTGTTAGGGGATCTTCGCTTAGGCATACGTTATAGAGTTCTTGGCTACGAGTTCAGGGTCAGGGAATCTTCAATATATATTAAATAAGTTATCTTTATTTTTATTTTATTTTATTTTTTTAAAGATTTTATTTATTTGACAGAGAGAAACACAGCCAGAGAGGGAACACAAGCATGAGGAGCGAGAGAGGGAGAAGCAGGCTTCCTGCCGAGCAGGGAGCCCGATGCGGGACTCGATCCCGGGTCTCTGGGATCATGACCTGCGCCGAAGGCAGTCGCTTAACCGGCTGAGCCACCCAGGCGCCCCGAATAAGTTGTCTTTAGAAGGAAATAAAGTAAAACGTGGTTATATGTTCATCAGTTATGGAAAATGCTGTGACCAGTAGCTTGTAGGAACCTGGCTGTGTGTTTCCCCAGGAGCACTAGTTCAAGTTTACTAATTCCTTGTTTGTAGAGACTTTATAGAACGTAAGTTCCACAAGTAAAGGCAATCGACTATAGATAAATGGTGTCTGGGGGCTCAGAGTGGCCACCTTTTCTGGGGCAAGCTTCTGACTGCCCAGAGTAGCCCTTGGAAGGCAGGAGAAGCAGAAGTAATTCTGGCCACGTGGAGTGCCTTGGCTGGCCACAGATTTTTCTATCAGATTTGAAAAAAAAAAAAAAAAAAGTAACCACATCTGCTCTTTTATAAGCACAAATTGTTATAGAAGATCAATCTGAAAAGAGAGAGTAAGTCTTTGCCCTCCCCCACAAATTCTTAACTCAAGAGTATTTTCCCTTATCTTTAGACCTATATAGGAGTTTGTAGAGAAAGTTTGATACTAAAAAAGCTATCAATTGAAAGCCTTCTTACAACCAGTCAATAGACGTCGTAACACAGAGGACAATGTGTGTTATACTTGGCAATTCTCCTGTTTGCTCAGAGCACCAGGCTTTTCAGAAAGAAATCATTTTGTTTCTTCTGATTGAAAAGATCACAAAATACTTAAACTTGCTTCTCCAACATATTTATTTCCCCTCCACACTCTTACTTTATGAAATGTTTGCAAATTGGTTCACACATCTAGTATAGGAGAACGTGAAAATGATTCTGAATAAGAAGGGCTTCACCGAGGGGTGCCTGAGTGGCTCAGTTGGTTAAGCGACTACCTTCGGCTCAGGTCATGATCCTGGAGACCCTGGATCGAGTCCCACATCGGGCTCCCTGCTCGGCGGGAAGCCTGCTTCTCCCTCTCTCA
>PITA01003756.1:0-44779 GCA_004023965.1 Spilogale gracilis
AATAAATACATAAATCTTAAAAAAAGATAAAAATAAAGGTTTGGCTTTGGTTAAATTCTCTCGTTTGTCAGATTTCTGAAAAAATGACTGAGAACTCAGTGTTCCTAGCATGCCATTGGCAGGACGGTGACAGATGTGAAGGGAGACCACTCAGAATTATAAAGAGGAAGCACATACCGTCCTCCTCAGGTGTTGCAGGGGAAAAATGCTCCTGCCTGATTTTCCTGCATTCTCCAGCTTCCCTTCCCTTCCCTTCACTCTTCTGAAAAGCAAAATGAAAGCTGGTGCTTCCCAGATATAATTGCTTATGGCTGAATCCCTGAGAAACCAAGGCAGAGATAGTTTTCAAAAATCCAGCCACTTTGATGTCAGCAGTGACTTGGACCCAGTGGAGAACTTTAGTTCTTACTGCCACATTGCAAAACGCTCTCTTGAGTTTCCAAAAATACCTCCTCATTGAAGAGTTCTCTGCCCCAGAGAGGCAGGGTGATGGGTCGAAGCAGCGAGTGAGTAGAAGGCAAGCAGCCTGAGTCACACGGGGGAAAAGTTGCAGATAAATTTTAAGAGCCACTGTGAACTCAGGACCATATGGTGTCCGGCGGCATTTCTGTTTTAACAGATATATCTTGGGATCTTTGAAGGAATGGTTGCAATGCCAACTTGTCAATTAATCAACCCTCCCAAGGTCGCCAGGGACGCTGTGCACTGGGCCCGGGCAACAGGGGCCTGGAGGAACTGGCTTTAATTAAAGGATTTGTGCAGTAATGGAATCCTCAAATCCTTTGAGCAATGTTGCATGAAGTGGGCCTTTCAATCCCTGTGTGCGTTTTCCATGGCTGCAAAGCGACGACAAATATCCTGACCAAGCATTTCTAGGGAGGGTGTTGTTAACCCATTTAGAATCCCCTCCGAAGGACACACGACCCAAGCAAATGAAAAAGAAAATGGAAGAAAAACATGCTACTCCGCAGCAGTGGGAAGGCTATCCATTCCCCAAACTCGTGATAAAGCCCTGACGGGGTCGTTACTGTATTAAAGGAGAACTGTTTTGTGGACGTTAAGTGTGCTGACATGAGTTGCACTTAGACCCTCACCAGCTATCTCACTTTGAGCCGTGAGCGGAATGGCACCCTTGACCAGAGAGTAACGGTCTTGCTGCGCGTGAGGCCCACGGACCAGGGCTCTTCTGGATGAACTGTACCCTTCGATGGTTTTTGACAGGCAGGATATTCTTGCCGGCAATCGATCAGCTTCTGAAAAGATTGGTTCCGAGTATGTACCCACTGGGCCCATTCAACATCCAGCCACACCCGCCAGGCTCTTGAAGGTATTTTTTCTTCTGTGACCTTGCTGAGACATTTCTCTGAATCTGTGCTCATCCTGTCTGTGTCATTTGGCACATGGGGAATTCTCACACACACACACATGCACGCACGCACGCACGCACGCACCCCTCCCATGGGTGCCCCAGCTTGCGGGCTGCCACACGGAAAACATGGCTTAGAAGGAACCCAATTTCTGGACGCTGACAGGAAGTCTGGCTCACGGCCACACGACCCTTACCAAATCCCACTGCCGGGTCCCTCCGTACCACTTTGTCCCCAGATCCCTTCAGAGAAGCATAACTGAACTTCCGAGCATCACCTTTGTATCAGGAACCATTATAAGATCATCTTTCTGTGCTTTCCAGCCCTGCTATCAGCTGTCCACACCTGGTTCGACGTCCCTTAGCCGAGTAACCCGCGGGCCGGGTGACCACGAGCTCCCAGCGAGACAGCACTTGGCTTGCTTTCTTGAGAAGCAGACACGTATGGCACACACGTCTCCGCTCAGGCCACCATGACAGCACGCCACAGCCTGAGTGGCACACACGACAGAAACTCCTCTTCTCACAGCCCTGGAGCCTGCAGGGCCTCATTCTGCTGAGACCTCTCTTCCTGCCCCACACTCTGCCCTCTCACTCTGTGCTCATAGTGGCAGAGACAGCGAGCTCTCTGGTGCCCCCCCTTTTTTTAAGATTATATTTATTTATTTGAGAACGAGAGTGAGCCCAGTGGGAGGGGCAGAGGGAGAGGGAGAAGCAGACTCCCCGCTGAGCAGGGAGCCTGATGTGCGGCTCAATCCCAGGACCCTGGGATCACGAACTGAGCCGAAGGCAGATGCTTAACCCACTGAGTCACCAGGTGTCCCTCTGATGTCTTTTTGTATAAGGACACTAACTCATTGGGTCAGGACCCTACCGTATGGCCTCATTTAACCTGAGTTACTTCGGGGAAGAATCTATCTTCTAAATACAGTCACATTGGGAGTTAAGGCCCCAACACACGACACTGCGGAGGGAGACACAATTTAGTTCGTAGCAGCACATGTACACAGTCCATTCAGTTTTCTTTCTCTCTTGATGCTAGAACTATTATATCAAAGTTTAGACTCAATTCCATTGGCATTTTTAATCTAGATTTTCACGTATAATTTTTCTGTATCCCCTTGCCCTCATTACTCAGCATTAGTTCTTTCATCCTAGTAATGATGTGGAGATCTGTCTTGTTATGTTGTGTGTTCACTCCATGTGTGTAGGTGTGTTTTAATGGTGAGTCTTCCAAATAAATTTTGGAAACTGATGGGATGTCAGAATGATAAACACAAGATAAGATTTGTGTTGCGGCGTCATGAGGAAAGATACCCTTCAGATGTGTGTGTTCACTTCTTTTTCTTGAAGACCCAATAGCTTATTCCTGAAGGTGTTAGTTTGTAGCACCCATAGAACTAAAGTTGGCTTGTGGAAAGGCCCAGCAACAATGGCGGGTAATGCTAAAGAACAGATGAACTCTGTCTTCTATACTTTGCTCTGGGGAAGTTACTCCCAACAACTGAGTACTACAGATCGGTAATTGGATTTTCGATCAGTTACTGACACAATAACTAGTCATCTTTTGCTTTGAAAGCATAGATATTTGACCAATAACTAGATTCTTCCCTCTTGTTCATGATTCATACCCAATCTGCTATGAGCTTCTGTCAATGCTGTCCTTACTGTCTCTCAACTACATTTTCTCCTCACCATCTCTTCTACGCCCTCTCCTTAGTTTGGGTCCTCACCTGCTTTTTTCACATACACTGTTAAAACAAACTCCGTCGTGGCAGTCATGTTTGGGGCCAGCCACAACCCTTTCTATAGATGGGAGATGTCCTCCCCTTCACAGAACAGAAGCCAAAAATCAGTTTTCCCAACATCCCTGGCAGCCAGGACACGGGCATTAGCTTGGCCTCCAATCAAAAATCCCCACACGAGGCTTTACACCAGAAGTGATGCAGTGAGACAGGTGCCACATGGAATTCACCTTGGCAAAGATGATGGCAGAATCATTCAGTTTCCAGGACAATGGCTCCAGAAACTTCGAGGAGGACAGACCAAAAGTTCCTAGAGAATCTGATCTCTCTACCAAAATGACCAGGACAGGGGTTTACAAACAAGACAGAAAATTGTGGACAATGAGCACCTTACTACCTTCCTCCAGCCAGCACCATAGGAAAATGCTGTGGCCCCATCCCAGCCCCTAGCAGCAAAGGCCAAGAGCCCACACTCTGGCCCGGCTAGAGCCACGTTGGTGGCCCGACCTCCTCGTCTGCGCGGTGTCAGCAAGGCCCAGGTTGGGAGCCAGGAATTCGTCCCCAGTAGATAGTAATGTGAGGGAGAGAAGGAGGAAACCCCTCCATTGTTTTCTAGTTCATCCCCTGTAAGATCTAACCATGCGTTCTCCTGTTGGGTTCTTTCAAATCCCCCCTTTTAACAAATCTCCCTTTTAATTTATTTTGTTCAAAAGATGGTGTTGGTGGGCACTCTACCTCTTCAAGTACATCCCAACCACCCCCTTCCCCAGCCTTCCTTTCTCAAGTTAAAGGTCCCTTGCTGGGGGTCCGCTTCTCTAACTTGATGCCCCCAGCTGTACCTCTCCAGGCCCCTGGGAGTCCCCGGGGCAGTCCTAATCACGTGTGTAAATGTGCACTCATCCATTACTGTCTTCCACACTAGTGGAGGCTCCCGGCAGAGAGGAAACATGTTATCGTTCTTCAATTTTGCACACGCAGCAAGACACAAAGCACAAGGCACACAGTAGGTGCTCAATAAAGACGTGAGCCTCTGACACAGCACCCACAGTCATTCCCCTGTGTACCTGTCAGCTTTCTCGCGGGGACAGGCAAGCCGATGCAGGGCAAGGTGAGCAAATGCGGGAGGTGAGCCCTCCTCACCAAAGCGTGTCCTTCGCTTCCAGCTCCCTAAGCCTGCTCTCCCCACCGGGCTCACTCCCAAGAAGGAGGCGCTGACTCTGATCTCCCCCGTCACTTAAACCATTTTGGGCAGAGGGCAGGGCGAGGAGGAAGGAGGCAAGGAGGCGGCGGCAGCAGACCCATGTTCCCCGGAGAACCGATGGGGCTGCGCCAGGGACGAGCGGGCAGCCGGTGCGATCCCGCTGGGATGCGAAAGCATGAACTCCCGATGACCTGCAGCCATGAACCTCATGCCGATGTTGAAAACCCCCCCACCCCTGTCTTCCAGAATTCAAAATATCAGTGTTTTTTTGTCGACCTTCATCATTTTAAATTGGTCACATACGGAGCGTGTTGCAGTGGCTGTTGTTTTTAAGTGGGCGGAAGATGCTTTTGTGCTGAGACCTCTCCTTGGCCCGCTGCTTCCTGCAACTGACGTGGTGATCAAATTACCATCTCCTGGAAATAGCCTAATGGGGAATGCTGACAACTTCTAACCTGAGCCGAGCAAGTGGCATTGATAGACCATCTAAAATAAATGAGTACCAAAAAAAAAAAAAAAAAAAAAAAAAAAAAAAAAGGAAGGAAGGAAGGGAAAGGGAAAAAAGCCCAAGAACCATGTGGCTGTGAGCCTTCTGTGGCTAAGACAGCCTGAGACACCCCGCATGGATGGGCAAGACTTTGCTGACATGTGCATGGAACTATGCTCTGCCAGCATTGGTCTAAGCAGCAAAACTGGCTCTTTGATGAGGTCTGGGGATCAGAGAGGTGTCGGGGAGCAATCCAGCCCCCAGATCTCCCCAGCCATGGCCACAGAACTGTGCCTCCCAAATCACAAGGAAATGCACGTCGTCTTGTATGCAGGAGGTCTGGCATTTACAGAACTTTTTATCTTGTCCAAAGTTCTTTCTCAAAGAGGCAGGTATTTGACATGCCATTTTATAGATAAGGAAGCCAGCAACAGGACACAGCTCATCTAAGTCTAGACCTCAAACTTTCAGACTCCTAATCCAGTGCACATTCCACCAAAATAAATATTTGGAAGTGTAAATAATAATAATGACCCTAACAGTAATGACGAGCGGCATTTATGGAGTACTGGGCACAAGCTAGGTACTGCAGTAAGTACTTCAGTGAACATGAGTTTATTTCAGCGAGGCAGGACTGTCATTGTCTTCATTTTATGGGTGAAGAAACTAAAGCCCAGAGAGGGTAAGTAACTTGTGAGAGGTCACACAGCTATCAAGTGGCAGAACTCAGAGCCAGAATGCTCAACTCCTATCCATGAGGCTTTCCCAAGATCAGCCTTAAGAGAAAGAGTAGCATTTATGTATTTATGTTTCATTTATGTATTTTATTTATTCATTTTCTTATTTTAAAAGTGATTTAGTTACATGGTTTAAAAATCAAGGGAGATGCACTCAAGACACTTTTCTAGCAAAATTTGGAAGAGTATTTAATAGCAAAGAAAATATATCTGATTAACACTTACATATAAAAGCAGGATACAAAATTTTAAGCACATAAGAATTAAAACTGCATAAAATAAGCATGGGAAAATAGAAAACTATAAGAAAATGCACCAAGATATTATCCATAGTTATGTTGGAGTGGTATGATTATGGAGGGGAGGTTCTTAATGTTCTCTATTTCCAAATTTTCTCTGGGTTGTTTGTTTTTGTTTTTGCTTTTTTTAAGATTTTATTTATTTATTGGACACAAGTAGGCAGAGAGGCAGGCGGAGAGAGAGGAGGAAGCAGGCTCCCTGCTGAGCAGAGAGCCCCACGCGGGCCTCGATCCCAGGACCTGAGCCAAAGGCAGAGGCTTTAACCCACTGAGCCACCCAGGCGCCCCTTTTTTTTTTTTTTTAATTTAAGGAAATGTGAAAATCCTCAAAACATAGCTTGACTTACTGCTTCAAATCTCTGGCATTTGGGGAACCACAGAGAGAAAATGGTGTTATAAACAGCAAAAGAGGTGGGGGCAGCTTGCGTTTTCCCTTTTTATCTAAACTTCAAGGAATTTGTCTTGATTATACTAGTAAACATTTGTCCCCACTGCTTCCCCAAAGAAAGAGGGAGAGAGGGAGAGGAGAAAATAAAAGAGAAAGAAGGGGCGGAGGGAAGGAGGAGAAGAAAATGGGGCAAATTTTGTTTCACAGCAGAAACATTCAATTTCATGGCTTTGTTTGGGAACTACTTAACAAGACCACAAACACTAATCTCGCTGGGTAATTAAAACAGTGTAAATGTCACTATTCTAATCTTTGACATTTGGTTTGGGTCCTGACAGGGCACAATGAATTATAGAGAAGGAATCTCCCCGTTGTGAGCACATGTGTTAATAATCCTGGCACAAGACTTTAATATTCCTCTAGATGTTTGGAAACCTCTGTGTAGCTAGATATATGCGGTTCCTTTAGCACTTTATCACCCGCTGCCTTGGGGCACCTCTTCTATTGCTGTTTTGTATTGTTGTGTGGCTGTCTTGAATCATTTAAACTTCCATGCGTGTTGAGTCTGGGCTTGCCCTAGACGTAGCATCTTTCCTGAGGGCACCGATGGTGTGCTCCTTAGTAACACGATGTCATATACACCAGAGAAGTTCAACCATGTTTGAATAATGACAGCAGCTCCCATTTATTGATCACTTACTCTGCACTGGGCACTGTGCTTCCTGCTTCCCAAACACGTTCTCTTTTCATGAGAAGCTGTGGGTACAGTGGTTAACACAGCCAGCCCGCCTGTCCCAGTCCCAGGTCCGCAATTTCCTGGCCCTGTAACCTTCGACTAATTTTCTCAGCCTCACTGTTGCTCAATTTCAGCCTTCGTAAAACAAGGAAAGGATGGTACCTTCCTTCTTAGGGTTGTTGCAAAATTAAATGAGTTGAAATATGTGGTATGCTTGCACAGGGTAGGAAATCAATAACTATTAGCCTTTATTATGTTCATTTTGTCACTATTATTGATCATTCCTACAGCGAGGGAACTCTTGCTTCTCCTACCTTGATTGTCCCCCAGACGTCCCCATCTCGGTAGATGGCACCACCTCCCTCTTAACTGTCCAAAGCCAAGGCATCATCTTTGATCCTCTTCTCACCTCCTCTGCATCCAGTCATTCACCAAGTCTTGTGAGCCTTGAGTCTAGAATATCCTGTACCCTCCCACCGGCTACCATCCAGGAGACAGCATTCTGCAGGTGGCCCAGCCTGGGTTAGGAGCCTGCTCCCCCCACTTACTATGTGGTGCTGATGGGCAAAGGGCTTGAACTCTCCTCGAGATAACACTAGAACCTACGTCACAGGGTTGCTGTGAGGACAAAGTCAAACAATCGCAGTAAAGCCCTGGAAACAATGGCTGAGCCCAGAAACGGGTCAGGCAGAGTTAGTCCTGGCTCTGGGTCTTACAGCCAAGTCCTTGAATTCCCGCTGGTGCAGGTTGCTGTTAACCCTTACGGGGACTGAGACCACAGCCCCCCAGAACTGCTTCAGTTCTCTGCCCTCAATCCTTTCATCACAGAACAGCCAACAGGATCTTGCAAGTATATACATAAAACCATCGCTAAGAATCTTTCAATGGTTTCCCATTATACTTGGACAGAAATCCAAACCCTTAGCTCTGGCCTAGAAGTCTCTTTAGAAGCTGACCCTCTCCAATCTGACCTCAGTTCAAAGTGTTATCCTCCTTTTGCTATAATCCAGGGCCACCTGCCATTTTTTAGTTCCTTGAATGTGCCATGGTTCAGCCTGCCCCAGGACATTTGCATTTGCTCTTACTTCTGTCCCCAGAACATTCGCTCTGGCCCCTTTTTGTATTTGCCGATGTCCAGGGCTCCAGTGTTTTCTCTTCTGCCAGGATTTCCTTATCCTGTCTGGGATCACCACTCCCCAATCTCCAGTGGCATCACCCGGCCTCCAGTTCTTTGTAGCCATGTTTGTTGATACCTTGTTTGTTTATTTGTTCACTGAATTATCTTCTGCCTGCCCAGTTAGCATATAGATGTGCCAGTTACTAAGGTGGAATAACAAATCACTCCAAAACTTGTAGCATAAAATAATCATTTATTATGCTCACGGATTATGCAAGTAAGAAAGTCAGATAAGGTGCATCTCTTAGGGCCTCAGATGGAAGAGTCAAAGGCTGGAGGCCGGGAGGACTGGGCTTTCTTTGGCCTATTTTTCTGTGGTTTCTCCGTGTGATCCCTCCAGCATATCAGTAACAATGTGGCTGGACTTCTGTGTCAACTCAGGGATCATAAGACCCCTGTCTGGAGAGAGAGCCAGGAGAATCTCTCATCTTTTATGACTCAGCTTGGAAGGGTATGTCACTTCCACTGATCACAGGCTTGTCTCATTCAAGAGGAAGAAACATAGACCTTACCTTTCCATGGAGGATTGCCACTGTCCTAATATAAGAAGAGAATATAGAATATACATACGATGAACATTATTCAGCCTTAAAGAAAGAAAGAAAAAATCGTGCCTCTGGTGACAACATGGACAGACCTGGAGGATATGCTCAGTGAGATCAGTCAGACCCAGAAAGACAAATATTGTATGATATCGTTTACATGTGGAATCTTAAAAAGTCAAACTCACAGAAGCTGAGAGTAGAGTGGTGGTTGCCATGGGCTGAGGGGAGGAGGACGTGGGGAGTTATTGGTCAAAAGGTACAACACTTCAGTTAGACAAGATGACTAAGTTCTGAAGATCAACTATGCAACAGTGTCTGCAACAATTAACACTATATCTTGCTAAGATCTTACGGTAAGTAGTCTTGCCACAAAATAATAATAAAAATAATAGTAATGGCGGCAGAAGGAAACTTTGGGAAGTAGTGGATATGTTGATGGCCTTGATAATGGTGATGGTTTCAGGGATGTAAATTTATTCTCAAACCTGTGGAATTGCAGACGTTAAATATGTAAACCTTTTTACATCTCAACCATACTTCAAGAAAGTGGGTTTTTTTTAATAGGCGTGTATTCATGTTTTGGATTGCTTTGATTATTTGTAAGGGTAAGGATGTTTACAAAAAATAAAATTAGAGTTAAGTTAGAAGAAGGAGGAGGAGGAGGAAGAAGAGGAGGAGGAAGAGGAGAAGGAGAAGGAAAACAAGAAAGAGGAGGAAGAGGAAAAAGAGGGGGGAGAGGGGGAGGAGGAGGAGGAGGAGGAAGAGATGTGGGGTGGAATGTTCCAGCATAGCCATCTTTGAAAAGATGGCTGTCCACAGAGGTTATGAATAGACATTTTTCCAAAGAAGACATACAGATGGTCAACAGACACATGAAAAGATGCTCAGCATCACGCATCATCAGGGAAATGCAAATCAAAGCCACTATGCGATATCACCTCACACCTGTCAGAGTGGCAAAAATCAACAACACACAAAATAATGAGTGTAGGCAAGGATGTGGAGAAAAGAGAATCTTCGTGCACTGTTGATGGGAATGCAAACTGGTGCAACCACTGTGGAAAACAGTATGGAGATTCCTTAAAAAACTAAAAATAGAACTACCATATGATCCAGTAATCGCACTACAAGGTATTTACCCAAGGACTAAAAGATGAGGCAGTATATAGACACAATGTAGTATTATTCAGCCATCAAAAAGTGAAATCTTGCCATTTACAGCAAAGTGAATGAATCCAGAGGGTATAACGCTAAATAAAATAAGTCAGAGAAAGACAAATATCGTATGATTTCACTCAAATGTGGAATTTAGGAAAGAAAACAAGCCAAGAAGAAAGACACAAACAAAACAACAGACTCAACTACAGAGAACAAACTGGTGGTTCCCAGAGGGGAGGTGGGTGGGGGATGGGTGAAATAGGAAGAGGAGATCAAGAACACACTTACTGTGATGAGCACTGAGTAGTACATAAAATTGTTGAATCATCATTCACTGGATGTGAATTTACACTTGAACAACAACAAAAAAATCAATAAAATAGAGGACCAATTTTAAGTAAATAAACTAAAAAACAAAAACAAAGACAAAACAGAAAACCCAAAAAACAGAAGGGAAAATACAGCTGCTGAAGAGCTCTAGGAACGCAGTGACCTTGCCTAGCCCACACTGTACTTACAGCTCTAGAATAGTGCCTGGCACATAGTAGGTGCTCCGCAAATCTTTTTTGACCAAGGAATGAAATGCTTTATGATGTGAATATATCATCTTTATTTTACAGATGAAAAATATTAAGACTCCATGAAGGGCTCCGGTAAGCCCCCAGGTTTGCCTGCCTCCAACAGCTGTTTCTTAACAAATGATATCCTCCCTTCCTTCCCAAGTGTGGAACACTGAATAAACAAATAAAAGAATAAAGGATTGAATTATTCTATCTTTTCCCTAGTGAAATTATTCTCATATCACTGGTTCACACTTAGACTTTATGAAGTCTTCTAGTGCCCTTACCAGATTTTTCTTTCCCAGATGTTTTAGTACTGATTCTTTTTTTTTTTTTTTTTTTAAACAGGCTCCACATCCAGCACGGAGCCCAACACAGGGCTCAATCTCCCGACCCTGAGATCAACAGTCAGCTGAATCAAGAGTTGACCATTATGCTGAGTGAGCCACCCAGGTGCTGCAGCACTGATTCTTAACACTGATATGTACCAAGCATCTTTTCTTCAATAGGGTCACGAAACATCTGTTCTTAGGATACTTAAGACTACGGCTTCCAGGGAAAGGCCCCAGGAATTGCTTACCAGGACTTTCAGTGGACTCCAGCCAAGGGATGTCTAAGCAACCTTCAAACTAAAAGCATCTGAAGACTCCTTTTATTTTTTTTAATAATTTATTTTATTTTTTTCAGTGTTCCAAGATTCATTGTCTATGCCCCACACCCAGTGCTCCATGCAATTCGTGCCCTCAACAACCACCACCAGGCTCAGCTTTTATTGTCCCTTTCAGGAGGCAGGGCCTTTCTGTAGGCTACTTTCTGGTCTAGCAGGCGGTAGGCTGGCGAGTCTGGGTCATGGTTCAGAGGAAGAGCGCCACCTACTGATGACCTGCTCCACCTTCAACACCACTGCAGTCGGGTTATGACCCCCCAGTTACTGTTCAGGAGGTGTGGAGGGGCCTTCTCAGCACAACAGTGAAATCTTGGTTTTTACTTGCAACTCTGGTATTTGCAGTAAGCGAGACCAACAAAATCATAGCACATTGAATATAAGGCAGGTCAATGTGGTTCTGTGAGAAAGGATAATGATTCCAGCGGGAGAAGATTTTTTTCCAAAATACAGATTGCATTTTTCTGGCAAGACTCTGCATTGAATGCTACTTTATTAAGGAGAATAATCCTATAGCATATTTAATATCATTCGAGCAAAGCATTCGCCAGGTTATTCTTTTCAGTAATGAGGTGGTACCTTCACTTTCATTTCGTTTGTTCCTGAGAAATCCCGATGCAAAACATAATCCAAGAAAGATGAACCTCAAATAGTTCTTGGTTCCACTAGGAAGCTTGTAGCTACAAGTAACAAGCCATGGCAGTGTGACTAAGTAAATCGTTCATATGGTATGATTCCATCTATGTGAAGTTCTAGAACAGGCAAAACAAATATATGGTAATAGAAATTAGAACAGTATCTGAGACAAGGGATGGGAGGAATTAATTGCAAGAAAAGACACAAAAGTTCTATGGTAATGAAAATGCCTGTATCTTGACAAGACTGGGGTTACTCATATGTACATATTGGTTAAAACTCACTAGAGGGTGCAATTAAGATTTGTACATTTCACTTACATACATTTCTCCTAGAAGAGAAAAAAGGAGATGTAAATAAATATTGAACTCTAAGGCATCTGCCTTCTGCTCAGGTCACGCTCTTGGGACTCTGGGACTGAGCCCCTAGCCAGGTTCCCTGCTCAGCGGGGACCCTGCTTCTCCCTCTGCCTGCCACCCGCCCTGCTTGTGCTCTCTCTCTCTCTCTCTCTCTCTCTCTCTCTCTCTGTATGTGTCAAATAAATAAATAACATCTTTAAAAAAAAGAAATCTTGAACTCGAGTTAATGACTTGATGCTGAAGCGTTTAAGAACGAAGTCAACTGATGTCTGCAACTTACTTACTAAAAAAACCAGATGATTGACAGATTCAGAGAGATGGATTGATATGTGAAAAAAACAAACAGGGCAGAACGGTAATCACTGTAGGATTGAGGTGTTACGATATGGGTTATCATTTATAGGGTTATAGAGGAGCAGGCAGATGTGCAGGTGTTACGTATATGGGTCCATGGTCAAAGGAACGAGGCTGATATAAAAGCGAAGTTCAAGCAAAGCTTTATTTCCGCACCAAGCATCAGAATTTCACTGGCTGGGCCGGGGTCACCTCTAAGGAGAGAACGAAGACCCCCTTGTCTAACAGGCTGGTTTTTATAGGGCAACCCCGGACCACGAGCTGACCCGAATCCTGTAGCTACTATCTGAGTTAATTTGCATCTCCATTCCTTCTGGAACCCGGAGATTGGGGGCATTTGAGCATTCCCACCTGGTCCTAAGTACCGGGAACTGGCTGCCGGCTTGCATCTCCATTGCTCCTGGAACCGGGAGGTTAAGGGGATTAACTGATTGGGCATTTCCCCCAATCTGGCTCGCCTTTGTTTTCCAGGGGCCGGCTGCCCATATTTCCCAGAGCTGTTTTTCTCAGTAAACAGCAAGATGGTGGCCTGGACATCTAAATAGGTCCTTACACACATAATCCTTTCAACTTTTCCTGAATGTTTGAAAATTCCCATACTAAAATCAAAGGGAAATGACAAAATAAAGGACAAGCCTAATGGGAAAAAATACACATACCCACCTTCAGGTTGAAATGACCTAAGAAAGTATCAAGTTTGGGTTTCTTTGGGCTGGAATTATCTCAGTTGTCTTCATGAGAAGAACAGATTGGGGAGTTTGGATGTCACCAATTAACTTTTCTGAATGAGAAATTGTTTTAATTTGGGATGCCTCTGAGCTTCCCAGCACATCCCTGGAGTAAAGGTGGGCTCCCAAATTAAGTTAATGAGGCCAAGAAAGAGGATACTCCTTTACCAGTTATGTGTACCTTTCTCTAACCTCTTGGCAAGCAAAAATGTTTCTGAGAATGGCGGGGAGGCTGCCCTTACCCATATCCATCCCGGTCCTAGCTTTGTACTTATTTTTTTTCAATGAGAATTCTACTACCACCACCACTCCTGACCCCCAGCATAGAAAGAAGCTGCACAAAAAATTCTTATTTAAGAGAGCCAACAAAGGTTTTTGAGCCATCAAATGAGTTAAGCAAAGATGAACCAGAGGTAGGTGAATTAAATTTCCCCTCAAGTCCTATAGAAATCCAATAAATAAATTAAATGCATGTGGATTTAAAAATTAAAGGCCAAGAAGGCTTGAGGCAAAGTGCATTTGACATTTGAAATAATAGAGACTTGAGATGCGGCTTGTAGCAAGCTGTGCGCTTACCTGGAATAATAGGGGCCCTTGGTCACCGGTTTGCCTTACTTCATGTTTACTGAGCATAATGGCCTTGCAGGGAAATTCAATACAACTCCCCATCACCCATCACCGGGTGTGACTTGAGGGCCATCATTTAGAACACAATGGGAGCAGCCTCCCGCTCAGCCCTCCCCCCAGAAGGGTGGTGATTATTGAAGTTCTGAGTTTCTTCAGTTATCTCTCCTTTTGGAAGGATTAACCTGTAGCTGCAAAGTACCCTTCCAAAAGGGTCTGGCAGATAACCGGAAAGATGTTCTCTTCTGATGACCCAGTAATTCCACCTTGCAGAATTTAGCCTAAGCCAGGAATTCTTTCTTTCTTTCTTTTTTTATTTTATTTATTTGTTTGAGGGAAACAGAGAGAATGGGTGCACACCCACAAGCCAGGGAGGGTCAGACAGAGAGAGACAAGCAGGTTCGAAAGGACATGAGGAGGGCCTCTCTGCAGGGCTCCCTGTGGGCCTGGATCCCAAGACCCTGAGATGAGGATCTGAGCTGAAATCAGACGACCCTCAGACTAAGCCACCCAGGTGCCCCACCTAAGCAAGGAATTCTAAGATATGACCAAAGCTGTGTCCAAGGGTATTTGTCACTGTTATTCAACATAGTAAAAATCTTGAAGCCGTCAGATGTCCAATGATAGGGCATTGGATGAATAACGGTTTCCCGTGCTGTTTAAAGCAGTAGTTCATGGAACTAGAGGGTATTATGCTAAGTGAAATAAGTCAATCAGAGAAAGACAATTATTGTATGATCTCACATGTGGAATTTAAGAAACAAAAGAGGGGCGCCTGGGTGCTCAGTGGGTTAAAGCCTCTGCCTTCAGCTCCGGTCATGATCTCAGGGTCCTGGGATCGAGGCCCACGTCGGGCTCTCTGCTCAGCGGGGAGCCTGTTTCCTCCTCTCTCTCTGCCTGCCTCTCTGCCTAATTGTGATCTCTCTCTGTCAAATAAATAAGTAAAGTCTTAAAAAAAAAAAAGAAAAGAAACAAAAGAGGATCATAGGGGAAAGGAGGGAAAAATGAAACAAAATGAAATCAGAGAGGAAGGCTAAGACTTTTAATCATAGAAAACAAACTGAGGGTTACTGGAGGGGAAAAGGATGGGGGATGGCATGACTGGGTGATGGGCTGAAGGAGGGCACAAGATATAATGAGCTGGGTGTTGAATCTGATGAATCACTGAACATTTAAATTAAATATAAAATTATATGAAATACTGTTAAAAATAAAAGTTTACTTTATCATAAAAAATAGATAAATAAATAAATCTTAAAAAAAAAAAAACCAAAAACTGTAGTTAAGACAATAGGTTGGGGTACCTGAGGGGCTCAGGGGGCATCTGGGCTGCTCAGTTGATTATGTGCCTGCCTTTGGTTCAGGTCACGATCTCCTGGTCCTGGGATCAAGCCCCATATCAGACTCCTAGCCCAGGGAGAGTCTGCTTCTCCCTCTCCCTCCGCTCCTTCACCCTGCTTGTGTTCTCTCTCACTCTACCTAAGTACAATTAAAAACAAAACAAAACAAAACAAAAAAGACAATAGGTGTGAGTTTGATATGGCTTAGCCACTCACTTGCTTTGGCACATTTGACCAGTTCTGTATGTAACCTTGCTGAACCTCTGTCTCCTCATCTATAAAATGGGGACAATAGCATTACCTTAGGGGCTGATTAGAAGAATAAAATAAGACAATACGAATAAAGCCCTACATAGTCTTTGATCACTCTAAATACTTAACTACTGGCATTATAATTTTATTATATATTATAGTATGTACATATATGTATAATACAGTTTTATATAACCATTAAAAATTATATTATTTGAAGAATATTTAATAATATGGAAAATGCTTATAGTATCTTATTAAAGAAAAGAAACAGTACAAAACTGAACATAAAATATAACTCAGTCTTATTCAAATAGACATAAGATAAAAAAAGACTAGAGGAAATCATCAAAAATGTTATTAATAACCATTATGTCTGATAGGGAGAATAAGGATGATTTAAATTCTGTTCTTTATGCTTTCCTCTATTTTCAAAATGATTAACCTGGATCATATATTACTTTGTGTAAATGCCTTTCAAATAACATCTATCAGATTATTTTAATAGAGATAAATACAAAGCAAAAACAAAAAACAAAAAAAGACCCACTATCTTATCACCCAGAAAAGCAAAAACAAAGCAAAATACAAAGCAAAAACAAAAAACAAAAAAAGACCCACTATCTTATCACCCAGAAAAGTCTATTGGCAGTGTTATTTTAAATAACATTGTTTTTTAAACATGGCAAGAAAATAGAAAGCATGGAGGACAAAACTAATGGTGGAACTTCCCATCTGCTTACACCCTCTGACTATTCCCCCCCCCCCCAGGTAAGTACAGTTAATAACTAACTTCAAGCAGGAAAAAAAAGAAACCAGCAATCTATCAATGTGAACAGCACCATCTCATGCTTTCAATTTTGATCAGATTGTGTTTGCATTCTGTTCCAGGCCAACCGGTGTGTTTAAAGCTCCTTACCCCTCACTCCAATCTGCACCTCCCCCACCCCTTCAGGCATAGCCCCAGTTAGCAGTTCCTTTGGTGAGGTTTGCTTATCACTTCCTATGCATCTACTTACACAACAACCTCTTCACACACAACAGATGGCATGGCTGTGAGGGGGGCTTTTCTTCTTGATGGAAATGGTATCACACCTTACACATGAGCTGAACCGTGGCACGGTTTTCTACAGGATGGGTATACCATACCGTCCTTTGTGTTTCCCCTATGGGTAGATATTTAACTTCTCAACTTCTATGTATTATTTTATAATCAGAATGTAATAGTAATTATTTTTAAGTTTCCTTTTCACTAAATGTAAAATGTATACACATGTTGGGCTTTTTAAAAAAGGTATTTATTTAAGAGAGAGAGAATGTGTGAGGGTGAGGGAGGGGCAGAGGGACAGGGAGAGAGAGAATCTCAAGCAGACTCCCTGCTGAGCACAGACCTCAATGTGGGGCTCCGTTTCACAACCCTGAGATCATGACCTCAGCCAAAACCAAAAGTCTGATGCTTAACTGACTGAATTACGGATGCCCCTGCAGACACACATTTTAAACGAAATGTTGAAAGCACAGAATTCAAAGTTCATATAGTTTACTTGAGTGGTTTCACGGTGTTCATCCTAGTCTGGACCCTTTGGATGAACCTAACCTGTGCAACCTCACTCCTGCTGGACCTCAGAAACCAGCACTGCATCCCAGGAGCTGCTCCAGATTCCCTCTAGTGGCAGCCCCACCACCTTAAGGTTTCTGCACATCTGCCTGCTCCTATAAACGATAAACCCATTCCTGCTTCTCCCCCTCACCAGCAGGGAGCCAACCCAGCTTTGGATATGCTATCTCAGCTAGTCACCGATACACAAGAAGGAAAGGTGGTCAGGAAAAATGACCTTTAGTTCGTTTTTATGCCTTAGCAATAAAAATATTGATACCTTGGCACGGGGTGTTGTCATGACATATACCTAAAGCCAGTGGCTCTGGTTTCATGGCCTGCTTTTTAAGCCATCACAGATTTTCTGTCACTACATGAGTCTTTACAATGTCCAATACACCTACCTCACTGTCCGCTGTCCAATTAATTAGTAGTGAGTGTCAAGTGCCAAGAAAATAATTTTGGAAGGCACAAAGGTAAAGACCATGTATGTAGTAGCTAAACAACTGTAAGCAAAGAAATGAGTCAGGGGAAAACATTTTTATTTAGGAAAGAACTTTGGCCATGATTGCTGCTCATGGAACTGACTAGAAGCATGTAGATCAAAAGCCTTCTTAGATTTTGAGACGCCAATATTGCCAAAGAAACCATAAACTAGGACTTTGTTCAAGCTTTAAACCACTAGTTTTCAACTGGACTGATTTTTCCTCCATGGGACATTTAGCAATGTCTGAGACATTTTTTGGTTGTTACAACTGGGGCAGAGCTGCCTCTACCCATTGGCATCTAGGGGATAGAGGCCATGAACATTCTACACTACATAAGTTATACCCACCATGACAAAGAATTGTCTTGTCCAAAATCTCAGTAGATTAACAGACCACAGAAAACCATAGATCAGAGAGTTTTTCCCAAAGAATTTTATTTTGGTCTAATTAAGAAAGTTCTCATGCTGCCTGAAAGATCTCTTGCTTGGAAGGATTTTACAATTGGACAGTCTATGGACTATGGACCAGCAACTGTGCTGTGACTCCCATTCTGTGCTTTTCTGAATGAGCATGCTTATTGCCTTGTCCTGCCCCTATTCCAACATGGCATATGGCATATGTGGAGGATGCTAGCAGATAACTTGTCTTTTTAGTTCACAGGTCAATAAACATGAAATATTGCTTCTAGATTTTGAGGGTTTTTTTTTTTTAAGATTTTATTTATTATTTGACAGAGCGAGAGATCACAAGTAGGCAGAGAGGCAGGCAGAGAGAGAGAGGAGGAAGCAGGCTCCATGCTGAGCAGAGAGCCCCCTGCAGGCCTCGATGAAGGACACTGAGATAATGACCTGAGCCGAAGGCAGAGGCTTTAACCCACTGAGCCACCCAGGCGCCCTAGATTTTGAGTTTTAACATATCACCTCAATACTTGGGACATTGAGTTATACCCAGTAACTTGATTGGGCTTTGGGTTGTCTTCCTTAAAGGCAGGAGGAGTGTCAGGAGGTAGTATTCTATGCATGGGAAGAAGGATGTGAAGGTTATTTGGCAATCAGAAAGGCATATTGCAGAGAGATCCCTGAGTCCCAGGCTAGATGACGTTTCTCAGTCTCCCTTGTGGTTTGGTGTGGTTGTGGAGTAACTGTTAACTATAGGTTATAGTCAGCACTTCCTGGCCTGGCCCATAAAAGCCTCCTGACCAACCCTCTTTTCCACTCCCACCACCCTCCTGCCAGGTTAATGCAAAGGAACATGGAGAGTTTGGAAACCAAATGTTGAATATGGCAGAGTCACAATACAGAAGGAGCCTGGGTCCCAGAAATATTGGTTAATGGAGAGCTGCCCTTTACTCAGAAATATCTGCCTATGGCTTTATATTAACAAGAAATAAACTTCTCTTATTTTGATCACTGATAATTCAGGTTTATCTGTTGCAGTGGATAGTATTATCTTAACAAATACACCTACAAAAGGAAATTTCGTCCAACCAAAGCCTGGCACATGCTCAAGTTTCCTAGTACAACCAA
The DNA here is from genome assembly GCA_004023965.1 of Spilogale gracilis. Classification (NCBI taxonomy): domain Eukaryota; kingdom Metazoa; phylum Chordata; class Mammalia; order Carnivora; family Mephitidae; genus Spilogale; species Spilogale gracilis. Next base: position 18,968 of record PITA01003756.1, read on the forward strand.
TCTCATTTTATGCCACACGTTTTGGAGAATCAACACTCAGAGTAATCCTCAGTATGCTTACAATTGCTTGTTCAATATCTCCCTCTCTCGGTAGGTCATAAAGTCCACCAGCAAATGTGTCTCAATTTATTGCTGTTTCCCTCAAATCTAACAGAGCACCTGGGACACTCTAGCCAGTCAATAAATATATTTTCACTCAGTGAATTAAGTATATTCATATTCGTTTAAATGCTGACTGAGGAAGATTCTAAACCACTGATAACAATAGCACTAATTGTGTGCTTATGAAATTATGGATTATTTCACTTTATTCAATATCCAACACACGTTTTCTGAGTGCCCTTTAGTGTTGCAGGCTCTGGGGATTCACAAGTATACAAACAGGTGAAAATTTCTGTCCTCAAGGAGCTTATAATCTGGAGGATTTAAATATTCACCATTCTTCCTTTTTATACACAAAAAGCTATGTATCTTGTCTGAGGACTCATAGCAAAGAAAGAGGTGAGGCATGTGACCCCAAAGCCAAAGTATTAACAGGAACAAGGTTTAACAAGCAACAGTGATGCCTTTTCTGGGGAGATTTATCAGAAGCACCCAGGTGCTCTCTGGCTGTTTCTGTGACAGTGAATTCCATATCCTTACTTGAGCTCCTTCTGGAAGTCTATCAATCAACAGACCCTGAATTGCAGAAGGTCATCCTAAAGAGGAGGGAGATAGGGAGGTCTTGGCAGAAACTATGAAGACACTGAGTGCTTTGGTCAGCTTATGTGTGAAGCTGGTCCTCACAACCCATACACCAACCTCTACCCAAAACTGAATTGTGAAAGCTCCCTAGCCAACTCACCTGGGCGTAAGGGAGGGTGTTATGGGCTGAATGCTTGTGCCCCCTCCAAACTGATATGTTGAAATCTTAACCCCAAAGTGATAGTATTGGGAGACAGGGCCTTTGGGATCTGCTTAGGTCTTGGGGGGGAAAGTCCTCAAGAATGAGATTAGTCATCTTATAGAAGAGACCCCAGAGAGCTCTCTTTACCCTCTGCCATGTGAGGAGGCAGTAAGAAGAACCAGAAGAGAGCCTTTACCAGGCACCAGATCTGTTGGCACCTTGATCTTGGACTTCCAGCTTCCAGAACTGTGAGAAATAAATGTCTGTTATTTAGAAGCCATTCCATCTGTGGTACTGTTACGCAGCTGAAGCTGACTGATACCGAGGGGCAACTCTGGCTTTGTTGCACATGTTCCTGTGGGCAATCAATGCAGCCTCAGTCATTGGAGGGCAACTCCTAAGTATGGACTCTAAGAAAAATATGAGGCTTCCTCAAAAAATAGAGGAGCTTGAAGTTCAGAAGCAGCTCTAAGGGTTCCTGGAGGCCATCTGAGGGTCCCAGCCTGCTTCTGGCACTCAGTTTTTATTCCTCCAGCTCAGGTCCATTCCTTTGGCTACCCACTTTTTGGCCAGTTACTTCATATTTGCCAAGTGATTCCCTTACTCTTTAAGCTAGCTTGAGGCTTGAGCTGCTTTCTTGTTATGTATGAACAAATGCCTACTCATATACCTTTCCCTCTTCTTTTCCTCCATTTTGCATTGTTGGTTTTTTAAAGGTTGAAAAGTGCTGATCAGGGAACCCGATTACGTGACTTTGGCACTCTTTCTACTGTTGGAGTTGTGCCAGAAGCAGAGGAAAAGGTAAGGGGGCCTCTGTTCCCAGCGTATATGAATCCAGAGATACCTCAAGGTCCGCCTTAGGTTTGCACCACACGTTACACCAGACTTCCTTCCCAACTGCTCAGGGTGGTGTCAAGAGAGCACAAATATCACTCATACACCTCAGTATGAGGGCAAGAGGTTGCTGTCCATTGTCTGAAGCATAAATAGTGTGAAAAGAGGAAAACAAGAGCAATCACCCTTAGCTGCTTCATGGGGTAAATTTTTTTTTAAGATTTTTATTTATTTATTTGACAGAGAGAGAGACCACAAGTAAGCAGAGAGGAAGCAGAGAGAGAAGAGGAAGCAGACTCCCAAGCAGAGAGCCTGATGTGGGGCTTGATCCCAGGACCCTGAGATCATGACCTGAGCCAAAGGCAGAGGCTTAACCCACTGAGCCACCCAGACGCCCCATGGGATAAATCTTGATTATTGTTAGTGCTGGAGGGGACCTCAGATATCCACGTTCATCCCCATTATTTTACAGATAAGGACATGAGGCTTGGCGGTGGCTGGGGGCAGGGGCGGTGACTATCCAAGCTCCCACCATCAGTTAATACTAGAGGAGGGAAGAGCTGCCTCCCCAGCATTTAGGTTCCTAATTGAAGGCTTCTGCATGACTCAAATCTGCCACAATCCGTTGAGATGCCTGGTCCCACATTGGTAAGCATTTCCTACATTGCTTCTGAATGCATAAAGATAGATAAGTTTCAAATTAAGAAGGAGGAAACAAAATCAGAGGTGGGGGAGGGGCAAGGAGAGTGAGAGCATCTGTGTGTGGGGCCAAGAGAGGAAGAGGTGAGTGCGCCCAAGAGCCGCTGCCACCTGACTCGCCTCTTGGGCTCCTACCACTGGGCTTACTGGTCACAGCAGCTGCACTTCCCAAAGCTTACCCATTCCCAGCCTGCCATCGACAAATTGCATTGATTTACAAAACAGACAACTCTGCAATTGCCTGAGTACATTTAATCTTTTCAAATTAAGCCAACTTCACATTCGGCATACCATATGGAACTCTTCAGGGTGTTTATAAACACCGTTACACTTAAGCCCTCGTCCACTCTGCTCAAACTGTAGCAGAAAGAGGACAGAGAGCCAGCCACAGACAGACTGAAGGGACAAACTGCCACAAGGCCAAATCCTTTTAGAGATGGGAAAGGCTTTAGACATCCTCCAGTCCAGAGGCTGTCCCCTAGAGGCCCACCGGCTGGAGTCGGCACACCGATGTGTTGAGTTTGGCTGGCTTTGTGTTTCTGAAAATGTTTGTGCCAACATTTAAGAATTGGAAGATTTCACATAAAAATCCAGACTTCCTACATCTTTTGAGAAAACTGGAAATGTGGCCATACTGAGTCCTCCTTCCCACACAACAATCAGCTGGAGACGAGTAGAAGCTTCTTCCTTTGCCAGGGGTACCCTTTCCCGTCAGCCTTAACTGTCTCCACTGTGCATTGTCTGATATAAAGTAGCTGCATCCCTCCTTCTTGATACTTGCCTGACCCTTGTAGGCATTTTCCAACCTTCTGTAATTGAGACACTGATTTAGAGGGCAGGGAGCGGAGTCTCCGAATGCAGATACAACCTGCCTGAAGCCACATGACTGCCAAGGGATCCAGCTGGGATCTGGTTCATGGCACACAGTGAAAGTGCAAGGGATGATGAGAGCAGAAGGCAGCCCTTGAACCGAAGAATTTCCAGATGAGAGAGAGAGAGAGAGAGAGAGAGAGAGAGAGAACACGTGCTTCAGACTTCCTCAGCCCATGTAGTGGGTAAGGGAAGGATGGAAGAAGACAAACCAATGTCACATGCATGCGGAGTGCCCTTGAGACCACAGGCAACTGCAGGTTAGGTGAGAAGGTAAGCTGTTTGACGGCCTTCGTTCATTGTACACTCTTATTCACGCACATGTGCAACAAAGGTTTATTGCCTTTCACGAACTTCCTTTAAGCTCTAGGAAGACAAAAATATTAAATCTTGATTCTAGTCCAGCAGAGAAAAACAGACATGGGCTCACATGAATTCCAACAGCCCACACTTCCCTCTTCTAGCCAGATCTGTAGGTGGAGGGTACTATGGTGTAGTGGTTAAGTGTGAGATGATAGTAAATACACACTGGTCTCAGTCCCGGTTCCTGATGCAGAGGTCCTGAAACTCTTGTTATTTCCTAAGTGACGAGACCAGTGGGAGCATCTTTTGTTGTGATATTTGATTTTTGATGTCAGTTCTTGACACAGAACTCCTGAAACCCTTGTCATTTCTTGGGTGATAGGAGTATCTTTGATCTAATGAGGCAACTCTAGGTGGGCTGCTGGGGCAGGACTGGCCACACAAAAACCAAACCATGATGAGAAGCTTGGAATTTTTATCCCACCCCCCCATTCTCTTGAAAAGAAATAAAAAAATTAAAATAGAGTTAATGATTAATCACGCCTATGTGATGGGGCCTCTATAAAATCTCAATGGCCTGGGGTTCAGAAAACATTCAGGTTGGTGAACAGGTGGGAGAAGTGTGCCTGGAGAAGATATGGAGACTCCATACCCCTTCTCGATGCTTTCTTCTCATCTCTTCCATCTAAATACTTATCTTTGTCTTTTGTCATATCTTTTTTATAAGAAACTAGTAAGCTACTGTAACAAATTAATTGACTCCAAGGGGGAAGAGGTCAAGGAAGCCTTCAGTTATAGCCCAGTTGGACAGAAGTTGTGAGTCACCTGGTGACCTACTACTTGACATTGGCATCTGAAGCAAGGGACAGTTTCCAGAAACTGAGCCCTTACCCTTACCTGTGGGATCTGACACCATCTCCAGGCGGATCATGTCAAAATTGAGTTAAATTGAAGGATGCCCAGCTAGTGTCCAAGAATTGCTTTGCCAGGAGGAAGTCCACACCTCTGGTGACCAGCACTATCAGAAGTGGACAGTACTATGTGAGTAGTAAAGGAGAGAGACACGCAAGAGGATAGAGGACTGGGGGTTTTGTGGGGTGTTTTATGTTTTTTGTTTTTTTAACACATGAAGGTAATAGTCTAACTTGCAAACTTGGATTCAAATGTTCATCCTGGCCCTTCTTAGCTTGGACAGAATGCTTCCCAGCTAAGCCTTGGTGTTCACATCTGTATGAAATAATTCAATGCCTACGTGTAGAATTCTCATGAGGAAATATTTGAAAAGTTCCTTGCACATGGAGTACCTGGGTGCCCCAGTTCATTGGGTGTCTGACACTTGGTTTCAGCTCAGGTCATGATCTCAGTGTCCTGGGATCAAGCCTTGTGTAGGGCGCCACACTCAGCAGGGAGTCTGCTTGAGGATTCTCTCTCTCTCCTTCTAACCCCCCTCTCTCTTTCATTCTCTCAAATAAACAAATAAATCTTAAAAAAATAATAGTTCCTTCAATAACTGGTGAATTCAATCATTCTTCTTCTGGAGTGCTTCCATCCCTCCTCTGCTACTCATTCTTCTTTTCTTTTCCCTTCCCTTTCATTATTCTCTTTCTCTCTTTGTTCCAGACATTTTTTTAAATCTTGAGATGTCCAAATATTTTCTGGCCTCTCAAATCACTGGGCAATGGGCAGGTCTTGTAATGAAAAGTACCAACATGCATTGAAATAAACCCATGTGGTCTTGACTCTCACCAGCAGGGCATCATTTGTGTTACTTCTTTGAAGGACAGAAAATTACTAAGGAGTGACTCCTTAATCATGGAGTGTCCTGTGTGATGGTCCTACTCAGGGGTACTCACACAGAAAAATTTTTCCAGGTCTTGAGCATGCCAGATTCCAAAGTGAAACAAAGGATCAAGAGCCAGAAAGTCTTAGATTTTAATCCCAGGACAGATTTTGGTTCCCTCGTTGGCTATGGGAAAATTACCTCCCCCATCCCTTTCCCCACCAGCAATGAAGAAATCAATTATTTCCTGGCTTCACTTGAGAGCTGAGAGACTTAATTAAGCCTTTGGAAGATGGTCGTTAGTTAACCTCATTCTCTCCGTAAGCTAACAGTTCTTTGCTATCCTAATCACATCGCCCAAACTTTTCATAAATTAGTCCCTTTTTCCTAAAGTCAGAATGTAGAATGACTCTTCTTTTTACTAATTTGCTTCTATAAATGGTTTTTAATGATATTATTATCACTTTCTCATAAACAGGCACAGGATAGAAAAATTGTGATGAAGAGGGAGCACCTCAGGGATGACCAAGACCGAGGGGGTGCTGGGAGAGTCCTATTGTCTCCAGAAGAGAAGAACTGTCTTTGTCCTTGAAAACAGAGAAAAGTCTTGGTTCCTCTGGTCCTTTTGAGCACTCTAATGAGAACCGTGGATTGGATTAAACTGGTTTATTTTGCAGTGACACGGACAGAGTCCCTCCTGGCATAAGCATGGGTCCCTCACACATAGGTTCAAATCTTGGCTCCACCACTTACTTGCTGAGTGACCTTGAGCATTTGCTTAACTTATCAATCTCTTTATCTGTAAAATGGCAATACTAAAGTCTGCTTCACAGGCTTGTCTTAAGGATAAAGTGAAACCATATGAGTTACCCTCTTTATTCCCCTTTAGAGCCACATACACCTGTCCAATTTCCACAACTAGATGATGATAAATCTCTTGACAACAGGGATTGCTCAAGCGTATCCAGCCTTTCTCAACGGGGGTTCCGCAAGAGAATGAAACTTCACGGAAAATTGTGTCGCTATGTACTCAATTCTCTCAGGGATGATCTATAACTAGGACCATTTTCAATGCAAAAGAAGTTAATTCATTACCTACAATGGATGCCTTAGGGTATTAGCGCTTAATTCCTTCCTGAGGCCTGGTCAAGAGGCACTGGTAACACTAATCATTATAAAAAATAAATTCCAAACTTTCAGTGGTTTGATATAATAGAAGTTTAGGTTCCAAATTGGCACAAATAAAATAATTCAGAGATTCCAAGCTCTCCAAGCTCATCTGCATTAAAGGGAAAAAGCAGGGAGAAGATAGGTTTCCCATTCACATTCCCAATAGAAAGAAAGCAAGCACATGGCCATTCCCAACCACAAGGGCCTCTGGGAAATGAAGTCTCTGTAGAGCCAGGAAAAACAATGCTAGCTGGTCTCCGCCATATACAGGTATAATCTCCCCAGGATTTCAGTTGTCATATAGTATCATACAGTAGGTGACAGGGTTCAAGAAACATTTGTTAAATTCATGAATGAAGGAGTGAATTAATGAATCATTCATTCAGTCATGTAATCAACCCTCACAACCTGACTTCCTCCATTTATCCTATGTCCTACATGCCCTGAAGGCTTTCTTCCAGCCTGCTGCCCCAGTAAGGCTTTGATCAATTTCTCTGTAGTGATAAACTAAAAAGTGTCCAGAAGAAACACTTGGCCTCAACTTGCAAAGCCTTGAATCGGAGTCTCTGCTGAATCAGTCACCAGCTGGTGACTAACATTACAGACAGGTATTACGTGTTCCTTTGTCTATAGTGGAAACAATGGTTTGTGGTCCCTCTCGTGGTTTTGGGGAAAACCACAGGGCTTAATATAAGTTAGGGTATTTTAGAAAGTGCCACACAAATGTTGATATTTATTCATGTCATTATCTGGAAATGATAGTCAAGGCATTTGTCCTCGAAGAGAGAAATGTATGATAAGAGAAAACTCTGGACGGAATTCTAGTTGTGAAATATCAGGTGCTTTCTTGCAAAGCCATGCTTCCTGCTCAGTGTTCCTGTGTCCTAGTAACTACTAGCATGATAATAACTTCCATAAATGCTATCACAGGGGGATCAGAGTACAGGGGTATTGTTTGAATGTATATGATGGCGAGCTCTAGGATAGGCAGGAATGGGCAGCCTGAGCTGGTTATATCGATGAGATTCAAACCAATCTGGGGACAGGGAAGGAAGGAAAAGAAAGAGGGAAGGAAGGGGCCAAGATGGTGTTCCCTCTCACACCTGGGTTGTGTATGTCTGGCAATAGAAGGGAACATCAACTGATTCAACTGGATTATTTTCTCCAAAGGGGAAGTACAATAAGGAAAGGAGTAGCAATTCAAGGTGTGTAGACTCTTTTGGTGGGGTAAAAGAAGAAAAGGGCTTGTCATTTGCATGGGAAATAATGTAGATGAATTCTGAATTAAGCTATTCACCTTGTGTGGAACCAGTTTGAAGGGCAGCCTGGTGCCATAACCTTACCCCACAGGTAGGGAGGGAGATGATATGATAGAAAAGACTCAGGTTGTAGAACCAAATAGAGCTCAGTATGGATCTTTGCTATGCCACTTTTTTCTAGCATGATTGTGGGAAAACCCACCTGAGTTTTTAGAGACCATAATTCCTGTGTCCAAGGTTTGACATAAAGACAAGATCCAGCAGTATGTCTGTTAGATACCTAGCACATAGTAGGCATTCAACCAGTGCAAGTTATTCTTACTAGAACAGATGAAACATCCCTCTTCCCTAATGATGATTGACATACCCATTTCTGGACAAGGAAATTTGCCAAGATCAGGCAGGGTTTAAAAATCACTGCCTCTGGTAGTAGGGGTTTGGGTGGTCATGGAGAGGTCTCTCCTGATCATCCAAAAGGAGTAAACTCTCCTGGGGCTTCCATCCTAACTGGGCATGTATTTGTATACTCGTGTACTTGGGTTTCGTCTGTCTTTTCAACCGAAACATAAGCTTCGAGAGGGCAGAGAGCTTGCCTCTCTTCTTCTCAATGGCTCAGTGTATGACCCGGCCTGGGTTAACACGTGTTCAATGAACGCCTGTTGCAGGCAAGAACAGGGAAGGGGGCAGGGCTGCCTGAATGATCTGTGAGCATCTCGACACTGACAACCTCGGATCCCACTGAGAGAGCGACGTCGTGAAACACAGGTGCCCCGGGAAAGGCAGCACTTGACTGAAATGCATTCTGACCCCTAAAAGAGGTGGTTTCTGCCGGGGTGGGGTTGGGGGGATGGAGTCTCCGGAGAAGGTGGGCCGGAACGTGGGGGCAGGGAAGGAGCGACCCTGCCTGTCACCTGGGCATGAGAATCCAGGTGTGCATGGAGGTTGGAAAGAAGCCCTCCCCAGCCCAACCTGCCCAGCCCAACTCAATCTGCCTGTGTCACCACACCCTTGGCCTGGCATCCATCTTCCATCTGAGCAGTGGTTGTGGGGCAAGGGAGGAAAATACCTTTCAAGACCAGGCATGAATCTTGCAGTAAACAAGCTTTACTCTGCCCTGGTGTGCGGGCTTGAACCTTTCATAATACCCAAAGGGCAGATTGAGATGCTGAAGGAACGCAAAGGAAAGCTCCCATGCTAGGCCAGGCAAACTCTAGCCCTGAAAAACAAACAAATAAAAAAACATGAAAAGCTGTCAGGTGCTTTTTCTTCTAAAAAGAGGCATGTAGACACATGTTCTTTGTTTGCCAAAACTCTTTCCCTTAACCCTTCTTGTCTCTCTCCCTCTCCACTTGGCAAGGAGGCTAGATTTCACGGTAGGTGCCTGTCTAAACACCTACTGTGTGCCGGGCACCTGTATCATCAGATGGTTCGGTTGAACCATCCTAATGGGCCACATCGTGGACAGGTTCCTCTCTACCCTACACTCGGTGTGACACTCAGCACTTAGCTCACTGGAGATCACACAGCCACCTGGCCAAGAATCTGCCACAGGGCGCCAGTCACACTACCTAATTATTCTGAATTTCATTCAAACCGAGGAATATTTTCTTAAAAGAGGATAGGCCGTGCTCTTGAATATCCATGAATATCATTTCTTATGGAAATAATTAAAAGATTTTACTTATTTATTTAACAGAGAGAGAGAGCGTGCACAAGCAGGGGGAGCAGAAGAGGGAAGCGGGTTCCCCACAGAGCACAGAGCTGGATGAGGGACTCGATCCCAGGGCCCTGGGACCATGACCCAAGCCGAAGGCAGACGCCTAACTGACTGAGCCACCGAAGCGTCCCTCATGGAAATAATTAAACACGTACACAAAGACACGGCAATGAGTCTGTGGATTACAGTCTTGTTTTTGATGGCAAAAAAAAAAAAAAAAGCACAACTTAAATACCCACTAGTAGAGGTCGGTCAGATGAATTATGGAACACTCATGCAGTAAAATACCTCATAGATATTGTGACTATTTATCAAGCCATGGAAACATGTCACTGATTTATTATTGTGGGGGGGGGAAGAGTCCAGTTTTCAAGTAATATGTAAAATACCATTTGGGCCAAAAAAGATACACTGGCAAATATATGCATATACAAATTCAAGAAGGATGTACAAAAATGAGCAGTTTATCTTTGAAAGGCAGGATTAGAGGTCATTTTTATGTGCCGTGGTTTCTCTGGACTTTTAAATATTTTTCTACAAGGAGCTTGCCTCTCTTGAGCAGTTTGTTTTAGTTTGCTCTTTTTAGGAGTAATTTTGGGAATGATTAGAAAGCTGCTTTCTAAAACATTTTGCTTAAGGGCCCAGAATTTGGAAACATCTCTATTCTTTTTTAGCCAGTAGTGAAAGGAGAAATAAAAATCCTAGCCAAATACTGACATTTGGCCAGTATTGTTTCCTTTTATAATTACATTGTCAATCGCTGATTAAAATGTAAGCGCTTGAAAACAGAAAACATGTCCTTTTTCCCTCTTTAATCCTTGTCCCTTTGTGGTGTTCTCAATGAATATTCATGGTTGTTTGATTTCTTCCTCTCACTCTTTCGGTTTTGGGTTTGGGGTTTGTGTCTGTTTTTGTTTCTGCTCGCTTCCCATTTTAAACCAGAAGCTTATTCATTTGGGCCCTTTTAAATTCAGGTTTATGAAAATTAGGAAAATGTAGACAAGACCGAAATTTACTTTTTTTCCCCCTGAATAAAATTAGGGTTTGTTGAGTGAAATGTCCTTGTAAGCAAATGAAGTGGGAGGGGTGTTTTTAACCTACTTGGGAAAATACTTCTGAACTCTTTACAACACCCTTTAGGGACCAGTTAATTAATGGACTGATTACTAATGATTATAATTCACGGAGTCGATTTGGCAGAATTTCCTCCTGGCAGCACTCTGTTTCCTGTTATTTTGTGTTACTTGTCAGTGTTGGAAGTAACACATCCATTCCGCCTTACGAATAGCATTGATTTTCACTAATCCAGAAACTGTTCGATCCCCTGAGCGGCCCTAAATGTCTTTCTAATCTCCAGATGCGATGGTGATGAGGAGCCCCGTATGTCCCTCTTTAAAATAAACCCATGCTATTACAGGTAAAAAGGTTTTTCCTTCACTAAAATACAGAGTTAGAGAATATAGGGTATCAGGGCGCCTGGATGGCTCAGTGGTTAAGCGTCTGCCTTCTACTCCAGTCATGACCCCGGAGTCCTGGGATCGAGCCCCACGTCGGGCTCCCTGCTCAGCGGGAACCTGCTTCTCCCTCTCCCTCTGCCTTTGCTGTGTTCCCTCTCTAGCTGTGTTTCTCTCTGTCAAATAAATAAATAAGATCTTTAAAAAAGAGAGAGCGAGCATATAGAGAATGAATAGAAATAGTCATCATGCTTGTTGAATAAAAAAGTCATCTAAACAGTATGGCAACATGTAAAATTGTGTTTCTCTTCTCTGTGTGCAGACACGAGGATTCCTGCCCCCCCGACCTGTGTCGTGTCTGAGGAGAACCATCTTCAAAGTCATGTTCCAAGAGTCACGTTAGCCCACCTGGGGCTGGGGCCCTTCCTCATGCCACTGGTGGTGTGTGAGAAGACAGCCTCAGACCTATCGTGGCCACTTGGTACCAAAAGGCCAAAATGACAGGCGCGTGGATTTTCCAGTTTGATATCGTGTCTGTTTCCCGTGTGGTTGGTTGTTTTATTTTGTTTGCTAAGAGCACACCCTTTACTAGCCTTCCCACGGACAACATGCCTATCTGGTAATCATTGCCTTCACCCAACATCCAAACATCAAGTCTTGGAATGAAGGCAAGACTTGATGTTTGGAGCACCTGGGGGGTCTAAAAGAGTCCCTCAAGAGGTGTATTGCTCAAGAAAGTAGCGAGTAACATGGATGGCTATTTAAATTTAAGTAACTAAAAGTAAATAAAATCTAAAATCCAGTTCCTCAGTGCACCAGCCACATTTCAAGTGCTCAGTATTCAATAACCACATGTTGATACCGGCTACCATTTTGGAACACGCAGTTGGATGACACTTTCACTGTTGGAGAATGTTCTACTGGACAGAACTATCCTAGAGTCTGAGAAGAGACAAGAAACACAAAACCATGAGTGAAACACGTCCCTCGTAATATAGATACATGTTTGAGTTTGGGCCTCAGACAGCTTACACATTGTGCAACAGCTGTAACTCAGAAAATCCAGCAGAACTGGAAGAAGGACAAGAACGTATCTCAGGCACCTTCTATTCTGGGGGCTATTATTACAGACAAGTTTCCCTGGGGGTGTAGAGCCTTAAAGAAACAACAATCACTTCATTATCCCTCCTAATTCTGGGAGCTGGGCTGAGTGAGGCCCACTTCCTGGGTTTGTGAGCAGTTCCCCGCCGTGGCGGGGGCTCGAGTCGGCATCTGCTCTCAGTGGCTCACGGCTGGGACATCGCAGGGATCTGTCCTAGAGAAATCAATAGCAGGATGGGGCCAGGGGAACTGCACCCACATCATCCGCAGAAGTCCTCACCTTCCCCCACTCAAGAGTGGGGGGCACAGCCTACTCTACCGGGAGGGGAGTCATTGTGGGGTTTGGAGCCTGTAGAGTGGGCAAGCTTGGAAGCTTCCATCTGCCACACCTTCTCAGACAGGTGTCCCGGTTCGCATCGCTGCCCTCCGGGTCACAGGCTCGGCCTGCAGGTAGGGTTTGAATATACTAAAGGAAAACTAATTGTGTAACTTCTGCCAAAGCACAAATTCTAAATCTCTATGGTGCCATGGATTTATTTAGTATAGGGTAAATCCTCAGAAAAATGTCTCCAACGGCATAAAATGTGGGGTCCCCTGATGGGATGGGGGTTCACCAAATGTAGGGCGACCCGATCGGGTGAAGGCCAGTGTGGCGGGAAGTGAAAGAATTCACCTGAGACAGAGCAGAGGAGATAGAGGCTTCTGGACTGCACCATAAGGGAGCTGTGGGGAGGGCTGGGAAGCAGAGACGGTCTGCCTCAAGGCAGGGGTGGGGGCTGTAGTTTAAGAGGAAAGTGAGGAGGTATGGGAATGTATGGAATTTTCCATCTTTGATACCTATGCCCTGGTGTAAGTAACCCTTTGGTCAGCTAGGGCTTGTGGATGTTTTGAGGTGGGTCTGCTGATGGGCCTGTTGGTACTCAACCTGGGGCATCACTGTGGGCCCTGCTTCGTTACTCAGGCTTACAGCGTTCCTTGCTTGCCCAAAAGCAGCCTCTACATAAAATAAAAATACAGGAGTTCAAAATAAACCAGTTACATGGAAACACAGTTCCCAAAATAGTTAAATAACAATTTAATAAAATATCGAGCAGGCTTCATTAGTCTTGTAATTTCAAAGTTCTGCTGAACCCAAATGATATTCTATGATATTCCATACACACAATTGTATGTGATATGGAAATGTTTGTGCTTTCTATTGATGTCAAATTCACAAACTCTGTATTGTGGTTGGTGCTCACACTCAATATTTAAAGAAATGCTAAATTTTCAGTTAATGGTTAGTGAAAATAAAGATGTGATTTTTTTTTTCTCTCCCAGGTTTGCCAATCACTAAATCTGTCTTGCTTACGAGCCTCTGAGGTGTAGAGGATGAAATTAGGGCAGGAGTTCCTAGTGCAACAGAGTAACTGAAGGGCTTTGGGATATATAAGGTAAGGGATAGGCTGGATGCAAGGTAGGTAAATGGTAGGGAGGCTGGATAACTGCTCAGAGCAAAAAAGTATGGATGAATCTGGATGGGGAGAAAGGGGAGTTCTGGAAGGACAGAAAGCTGGAGATGATGGTCAAAGGTGGAGACCTAAAGAAAAAAATTCCTTGGTGAGGACATTCCCTCTGGCTAGGATGGCCAAAGAAATTTTAGCCTCCCCAGTAGGATTCCCTATACTTTATTTTGCCTTCCCACCTCCAGTCAATGACCTGAAATTACTTACCATGGCCATATCGTGAGCTCTGTCCCTTTCTCTGCCCCTCTAGGTGTTCTTCCAGCACAGGCAAGCAGGGTCGTTGCCACAGCATCTTCTCTGGGCCACTTGGTCCATTCCCTTCTGTGGGCACTTGAGGGAACTAATGAACCAAGGTTCTCTCCTCTGTGCCCAAATTCTAATTCCAGTGAGAGCCAGGGATGAAGAGATGGCTGTCAAAACAACTATTTCATTTCTGCTAAGATCTGGATTGCAGGGTACAGCTTAGATGTGGACTTCCTGCTTGTTCCTGTGTCAACGGCCACCCTCACCCCTTCTAAAGCTAAGTACCTTCAGGGGAAGGTTGAGTCAATAAGACGCATTTATCTAGGACCGCTGCCTGGCATTGGTCTAGGGAAATGGGAAGAGACAGAAAAAAATACACACAGAGACACACACAGACACACAGACACACACCTTTAGTATTTTTTTTATTAACACATGATGTATTATTTGCTTCAGGGGTAAAGGTCTGTGAATCATCAGCACTCGATTCACAGCACTCGCCACAGCACATACCCTCCCCAATATCCATCACCCAACCACCCTATCTCTCCCCCACACCCCCAGCAGCCCTCAGTTTGTTTCCTGAGATTTAGTCTCTTATGGTTTGATCCCTCCCAGGTCACATTGTGGTTTATTTTTCCCTTCCTTCTCCCCATGAACCCCCACCCTACTTCTCAAATTCCTCATATCAGAGAGATCATATAACAATTGTATTTCTCTGATTGACTTATTTTGCTTATCATAATGCCCTCTAGTTCCATTCACATCGTCACAAATGGCAAGATTTTGTTTTTTGATGGCTGCATGGTATTCCATTGTGTGTGTGTATACACACACATATATACAATATACAATGTATATTGTATAGATAGATAGATAGATAGATAGATAGATAGATAGATAGATACCACATATTCTTTATCCATTCATCTGTTGACGGACATGTAGGTTCTTTCCATAGTTTGGCTATTGTGGACATTGCTGCTATAAACATTTGGGTACACATGCCTCTTTGGATCACTATGTTTGTATCTTTAGTGTAAATACTCAGTAATACAGTTGTTGGGTTGTAGGGTAGCTCTATTTTCAACTTTTTGAGGAACCTCCATTCTGTTTTCTAGAGTGGCTGCACCAGCTTGCATTCCCACCAACAATTTAGTAGGGTTCCCCGTTTTCTGCAGCCTCACCAACACCTATCGTTTCCTGAGTGGTTAATTTTAGCCATTCTGACTGATGTGAGGTGGTATCTCACTGTGTTTTGATTTGTATTTCCCTGATGCCACGGGATGTTGAGCCCTTTTTCATGTCGTATTGGCCATTTGGATATCTTCTTTGCAGAAATGTCTGTTCACATCTTCTCCCACTTCTTGATTGGATTCTTTGTTCTTTGGGTGTTGAGTTTGATAAGTTCTCAATAGATTTTGGATACTAGCCCTTTACCTGATATGCCATTTGCAACTATCTCTTCCCATTCTGTCTGTTGTCTTTTGATTTTGTTGACTTGTTCTGTTGGCTGTGCAAATGCTTTTGATCTTGATGAAGTCCCAATAGTTCATTTTTCCCTTGCTTCCCTTGTCTTTGGTGATATTTCTAGGAAGAAGTTGCTACAGCTGAGGTCGAAGAGGTTGCTTCCTGTGTTCTTCTCAAGGATTTTGATGGATTCATGTCTCACATTGAGATCTTTTCATCCACTTTGAGTCTATTTTTGTGTCTTGTGTAAGGAAATGGTCCAGCTTCATTCTTCTGCCTGTGGATCTCCAATTTTCCCAACACCATTTATTTGATACAGCTTAGTATCAAAGCAGGGAGACTGTCTTTTTTCCACTGGCCATTCTTTCCTGCTTTGTCGAAGATTAGTTGACTACAGAGCTGAGGGTCCGTCCGTCTCTGGGCTCTCTATTCTGTTCCATTGATCTATGTGTCTTTTTTTGTGCCAGTACTGTACTGTCTTGATGATGACAGCTTTGTAATAGAGCTTGAAGTCTGGAATTGTGATGCCACCAACTTTGGTTTTCTTTTTTCAACATTCCTCTGGCTGTTTGGGGTCTTTTCCGGTTCCATATAAATTTTAGGTTTGTTTGTTCCATTTCTTTGAAAAAAAGTGGATGGTATTTTGATCACCTTTAGTATTCTTCAAGGACTAGTTCCTCCCCATCTAGAAATGTGGGCCAATGAATGTCACTCCCAACCGAGTGACCCACTCCATCCCCATGGAGAGGAGCTTGGGGTGTGGCAAGAGCCAGGAGTGTTTTGGGAAAACTCCCTAATGGAATCTCAGAGATGGAGAAGTTTCCCACTCCAACATCCATGTTTGAAACTATCCAACCAAGATATAAATAATCGTCATAATTTTATTCTTACTTATTATTATATTAAAAGAAAAGAAGGATCAGTAGGGCTCCCTACCTTGTGCTAGGGACTAGATGAAAAATTATAGTTCATAATCTCATTTAAATCTCACAGTGACCCTCTACTGTCAATGGTTGAACTGTCTAACATCTGAAATTGTTGATTTTTGACTTATAAAAAATGGGAATTTTGTGTCTGTCATCCTAATGTCTCCCCACTTTACAGGGAAGGTCACCAAGATTTACAGAAATTAAGTGACTTGCCAAGGGCCACATAGCTAGTAAGAGAGCCACCTGGAACACAATTTGGGCTTGAAGCCAGAGCCCATGGTGTGAATGGTGACAGTAAAGTACAGCAACACCCAAGTTATCTCTTCCGGGCCTGTGCCAGAGACAAGAAATAAAAGATAAATAATACACAGGTTCTGCCGCCTGTGGTACCTTGCACATAGTATATGCTTAATAAATAGTTTTAATAGGCTAATGACTGAGGTTCCCCTTCTTACACACACTGAGTGAGAATGGCCTGCTCTGCTTGGGAGAAGCCACTAGCCTTCCATCACCGAGCCCCTTAATGTTGACAGAGCTCTTTTGCACATGTTCTCGGAGCCGGTGTGCTTCTTGGTTAAGCACCTGATTAGGGTCTGAAACTGATGACCTAGCCTGCTTCTGGAAGAGAATCTCCTCTGCTCAGGATTAGGCAGGTGCACAGTGGAAGGGTGGAAGCAGCCTCGGGCCAATGTGGAGAAGTGAATGCTGGAGATTCTGATGCAGGGCGATTTCAGGTTCTTTTTTGCATTTTTTCTGAGAGCATGAATCCACACTGGAGATCTCACGCTCTTTACAAATCACTCCTGGGAAACTGGTCCTTGGGTCCAATCCATACATGAACCTTCAGCTCCATGGGGACTCTGGTGACCCTAGGACTCCAGGGCAGGGAGACTGCACCCCAGCCTGGGAAGGTGATGTCAGCAGCATCCCAGCCCCTCACTCCCACCTCCCCAGTACTAGAGTCTAGCCAGGGACTACGTTTTGCCCCAACCCCTTGGCAGTGCCTCCACTTCTGCTGCTGCCTCAAGTTCAGAGAGCAATGATCTCTCCTTTCAATTATTGGTTCGTTAAAAACAAAAATCGGATAGTGTTGTCACTTCACTTTAGACCCTCCCAAATTTTTTCCCACTTACCCAACAACAAAGTCCAGACTGCCTCCCCTGGGGCCTCCCTAACTCTCTACACTGCCTTCTTACCTCCCATCCCCCTCTCTCTTCCTCTGGGCTCCAGCCAGACCAGTACATGGCAGTGACTGTCAATTCAGATGCACTCTGCATCCTCCAATTTTAATCCATTCGATAACACCAAGTCTCAATCCCATCAAAAGTGCCATCTAACTACCTGATTCACTTTTTTTAAAAAAGATTTTATTTATTTGAGAGAGAGAGTGTGCACATGAAAGAGAATGGAGTGGTTGAGGGTAGGACCAGAGGGGGATAGAGTAGCAGACTCCCCGCTCAATGGAGCTCAATCCCAAGACCCTGGGATCATGACCTGAGCCGAAAGTAGACACTTAACTCACTGAGCAACCCGGGTGCCCTTGGTTCACTTTTTTTTTTTTTTTGATTTATTTATTTATTTGAGAGTGAGAGAGAGAGAGAGAGAGAGAGAGAGAGAGAGAAAGTATGCGCTCGAGGGCATGAGTTGGGGGAGGGGCAGAGAAAGAGAAAGTGGGAGGGAGAGAATCTCCCACAGAGTCCCGCTGGGCTCAGAGCCTGGTGCATGGCTGGATCCCAGGACTCTGAGATAATGACCTGAGCCTAAACCAAGAGTGGGTCGCTTAACCAACTGAGCCAGCCAGATGCCCTGTCCTGATTCACTTTTATTTTTCATCTCAAACATGATGAAAGTAAGTTTTTCCCAGACTTGAAATGAATGGAAACCTCAATTTCCTGGCTGTCTGAAAGAACACTGAGGGGAGCAGCCTTTTTCAAGGTCCCTAGTTTTCCTTTAACAAGGTCATTACTGCAATCTCCTAAGGCAGAGGCCATGGCCACCTGCAAACCATGCAGAGACCAGCTTTGCCCACCCTGTAGAGACCAGGGGTCAAGAAGCAGTTGTTGTTCACTCCGAAGAATCTGGAAGTTGAAATTTTTAAAACCACTAAGCTATGGCTGAAAATATTTATTTATGTCTTCAGGACAACATCACTGCTTTTAAAACCTGTATTTAATATGTAAACTAAGTCCAGCAAATAAAGTTGCATGACATAAAAGTTCATACAACAAGGTCTTATAAGGAAGACCTTCTACAGCCTATGATGACCATAGGTTTGTGGAGCCAAAGAGATATCCTATTGAAGACCCCAGAATAATCCTGCTGATCTCAACCACTAGCCTTGATGTCATAGAATAAGAGCCAAAAAGACTGGGTCCCAAACCACTAAGTGTAGTGAGAAAGTAATAAACATACGGGAAGCATAGACTCAGACTTGGCCTTTTTCCACGAAGCTTAGCTCTTGGAAACACATACATTAGAATAGTAAGACATAAATAAATGTTAAAGCACAAGAATCAGTGAAGCTGCACATTAGAAGGGGGTGTCAAGTTTAGGGGTAGAGGGAAGTAGAACACAGTTTTAAAAGCCAGAACATTCCATGCATCATTATAGATAAGCTGCAAATTTAGCTTTGAGCTTGCTGGTGCCCCAAATGAGAAGGGCATATAACTAGTGACATTCAACCTAGTAGTACTAGCTCAATCTTACAGCTGCCCATCTTTGGGGCAGCCCTAGTCCAGGAATGAACTGGTGCCAGGACTGCCTGAGAGCATTGAGAAATGCCAGATGCTTATGAGACAGGTATAATGGAGCTTTATCTTCCCTCAGGTGAACTGATCTCTTCCCATGTCCCTAACTCACATCCTGAAAGTGACATTCTGGCCCTCTCAGGTCTGTCCCGAGGCTCTGAATGGGTTCATCCATCCATTTACTGATGGCTCACTATGTCCCAGGTACTATACTGGTGTGATGGACGGTGGTGAGCTGTCCAAGATCCCTGCAGGCAGGAAGGACTCCCCTTTGGCCCTGAGAGTGTGCCGGCATCTAGACTCCAGCGGTCAGCTCACCTCCAGAACCACCAGAGCAAAAGGTAGTCACCTAACCTGGGTGGCTAACATCTAATGACTAACCAGTGTGTGGGGTTGCGAGGGGTGGGGGGATACAAAGGCCTACCCCATTCTCTCAGCTTGGGACAATCCTGAAGGGGCATCACAGGTTCAGAACACCCCATTTAGTTGTCTTGTGGTTTCATGGAGGCTGAAACCCAATTCAACGTCCCAACTGAATCCCAGTCCATCTTCCTTCTTTTCCCTCCTACAGACACTAATTCCAGGAGCCCTTCCTGGTAAACCTGAGGGGCACTACCTGCATCTCAGAGCCAACTTGAAGGAGAGGAAGAAGAAAAGCTACCCCTGGTTAGTGGTTACGTTCCTGTTCCTGTCCACAAAGTCACAGCAGGAATCTGGAGGGAGGGAGGATGCTCCGATGTCCTAGCATTTGGGAGCCTGGGGTTGGGGGGGGGGTGTCCAGCTTCCACCCTCTCTCACCTCTCTTCCCATTCTCCTCCCTGCCAAGGGTCCAGGTTCTCAGGCTCCCTCCCTCCTTTCTCTCTCATGAAAAACTAATCTCGGGCTAAGTTTTCCTACACTTAAAATGAGGGAAATGGACTAAATGGTTGTAAGCTCTATAATTACGACTCTTTGAACATTTTAAAACATAGTCATGTTCTTTTAAATCTCAACCCCTTCCTTCAGTGAGTGCCAATTTATGCCAACACAAACTAAAGGACATCACAATGGACGATTTCTTTTTTCAATATGCTATATTTTAGTAAATACATTTACGTCACCGTCATTGAAGAACATTCAGTGAGCGTCCGCCAGATGCAGCGTATAGCACTTGAAAAATCAGCAATTGTTGAGATGTTGACATGTTTAAATTTGGCTCGTATTACATGAAGCAAATGAGAGTGCATAATTTAGATTGGGAATTACATTCATGCTACATAGCTGTTGTTTCTTCTTCCTCTTCTTCTTTTTCCTCTTCTTTCAAGCTGCCAGATGGTGTGGATCAAATTATTCTAGATTGTGGAGAGCCTGGATTTCTGCAGATGAGCCGAACCACAGCATAGACTTTTGCTTTGGTCACTGCGACTCAGTGGTGTAATCTGCTCCCACTGGGAAGCCCCAGCATTCCGAGCTGCTTGGCTGATGGGTGGGTTCTGGCAGCATTTTCTAGAGCTCTTTGAGAATTTCCAGAATACGACTTTTGTTTTATCTCTTTCACTTACTTCCTTAAAATTTAGAAATACAAGTCTTACCTTTAGTTTAAAAGATGAACAGGATCATAAGACTACATTAAAACACGGTGATTAGGATTTCAACTTAAGGAGTCAGACAGTGATGATCTCCAGATTCTATGAAGAGTTTTCTATTTATCTACGTATCTAATCCTCACAACAGTAGGGAGGAAACTGAGGCACAGAGAGGAAGGACAACTTACCTAAGGTCACCTGTTGATAAGGGGAGAGGCAGTTTGGTTTGCAGAGACCATGCTTTGAACTGCCTCCCTCTGCTGACATCCCTGTGACTCAGTATCCCTATTAAAACATAAGGATGAGAACATCATCTTCAATATAGAATTATGAAGTGGTAAGAGGACACAAGGAAGACCTTGGCTCCCTGAGAGGCATAGGAAGCTCTAGCATGCATCTGTCACTGTTAAATTTCAAGGGGACTCTGTCAAGAGAAATGCATATATCCTCTAATGTCTCGCTATTGTATGTATGAATATGGATCTTGTTACATTACAAATATATGTGATCTTTATGTACATATTTCATTTATATCTATCTTAATTTGTGTTTCTGCAGAATCACAAGGAAAGGGGAAAGGATATGAAAGCATGTTGCTATTTGCAATCCCAGGAAACTTCAGTAGGAGAGTGGACAAGCAAGGCAAGGCAAGGCCAGATGGGGAAGGGGGAAATATAGTCAATTAAGGGTACTTACCAAGAAAGTTGCCACCAATGATGACCAGAGGGCAATTCTGCTACAAAAGTCTGGAAAACAGAGCTTATCTTGCCCTGAAATTATCTCACCCATTGTTTGAGGAAGCTGGGGTATTTATCCAGCAACTTTCCATCTATTTTTTTGTGTGTGGGCTACTCCCAGGAGCATTCATTCTGGAGTCATTCTTCCTGGCCAAAAATGTTCCCAGGGCCAGAACAAAAAGTCCTAGGTAGGAAGATTCAGAGTTCACAGAGAGCAGCCTTTGGCATGTCAAGGTGAGGGGTGAGAGGACATTGGGGGGAGCATAAACAGACTCTGCTCAAATACGCTCAGAGGATGTCTGGTGGTTAGTAAAAAGGAACTGGTGTCAGTGATGGAAAAAAAAGGAAGGGGGAACTAGAAGGTTGGAGGGGATGGCTATGTTCACTATGAACCCTGCTAGACTTTCTGAACTTTGTGATGTATCAATATCACCCATTCTCAAGCTGAACAGAATGATATTTAAAAATTAAATGGATCCCTGCTGAGATGGCCAGGAGGCCAGCAAGCATCCCTCTAGAGCACCTGCGTACTGTTGACATGTGGAGCTGGGTAATCCTCCTTGGGTGTATAACTGCACCCCTGCACTCCACTCATTAGATGCCAGTAGCAAGCCCTCCCTGAGTTGGGGTCATCAAAAATGGCCCCAGAGATGGCCAAATGTCCCTGGGGGCCGAATTGCTGCCCTGTCCTCCATGAGAACCACTGCTCTGGAGAATCTAGTCAGGCTGAATTCTCTTGTAGCTCTCTGATGAACACGAGTGGTCTAAGATGGCAAGGCCATATCGGGGACATCAGACACCCAATCACCCCATTAAAGGAATGGATGGAGCTCCTTATGGTTCTCCTTCCTGCTCTTCCCTATGGTCCTCCCTTCCTCACACTCACCATCCTTCATGTCCTACACACATTTTCCATGGAACCACACAGGGCTGTGGGGGTCAGGAAGTCTTGCTGCCATGGACACCGTAGAAGTGTTTCCTGAAGCTGAGCTGATTCCAATGTGGCCCCCGCTGGAAGGAGAGGAGCTCCCAGTTTCAGGGAGAGTATCAGGGAGAGCCGACGGGCCCTCACTCCCCCGCCCCAATGGTCTCATTCACTTCATCTGTTTGCCTACAATCTGTCAGCCCCTGCTGGAAGGAGGCCTTGCAGAAATGGATACGGTGCGGGTCCTGTCCTTCCAGCATCAGGAATAGCGCTTGATATAAAAGAGGTAGCCCATAAATGCCCGTTGCTTGAATAATTGAATGGCTGCAGGACTGACTATTCCAGAGTGTTGGAGAAGAAGGAAAGAAAACACGAATGATAAGAGGAAAAGATGAGGCAAGCAGGAAGGAGGCGGGGAGATGCTGCGCAAGGCATCAGGCGTAGCTCCTACTGCTCCAAACTCAGATGAGATGCAAGCTCCGCCCCCGAAGGAGCTGGGTGCTTCCCACCGCTCCTCCCCGCCTTCTGTAGTCGCCTCCCAGAAGCTGGAGCTGGACAGCAGTTTGCAGGGTGTAACATTGTCAGAGGGCGGTGACATCTCTGAAATGAACTGATTTTAGATGAGTCTGGATGGCTTTGTGTCCCATTTACTAGGTCCATGGGCCATTTGCCACTTTTGCAGACAGGCAATGGGGAGGAAAAGGAGTCTTTGTTCCATCCCAGTGAAGGCCAGCTTTTCCCGGGACTGCGGAGCATGGCTGCCCTTGTTGGAGTGACTGTGGAGTCCCGCTCATTCTCCCTCCCCCGTGAGCCAGGTGCCGGTCCCTGCTGCACGGACGTCGGGTGGCTTCCTAACTTCTCCCGGCATGGACTACTAGTCACAAGCAGGCTCATGGCCTTAAATTCACTGGCCCATATGGCTTAGTTCTTAACTCCGGTGTCCCCCTGAGAGAACAGAACTGCACGGCCACTGCCCTTCCCCTTGGGGCCCAGAGTGAGCCCACGTGGAGCTGACCTGAATCGGACTCTCTGTCCAAAGCCTGTCCCACAGAACCGCAGCCTGAGGCCAAGTCACCCAGGCAGACCAGCGCAGCTCTCCCAAACCACAGTCAAAGCACAAGCCTGTGAGCAGGGGAGCAAATGCTGTTTGTAAGCCTTGGGTTTAGGGTAGTTTGTTAAGCAGCCTGGTTGTGGTAATAGACGCCTGATTCAATAGTAATTAGCAACACCTGCTCTAACGTCAGGCATGAGCCTTCATAAGGGCTCCTTCCCTATTGGCTATATAGCACTGGGCAAGGTAACCTTGTGGTCTCGGATTCCTCATTTATAAAATACAAGTAATAATAGCATTACTCTCAGCATTGTTGTGAGGATTAAATGAGATAATCAATACAGAGTGCTTAGCATTGCACCTAGCCCAAGGTAAACAGTCTGTAAATCAGAGGTCACAAATTGAAAGTGTGTTTTCAAATAATCCAATGAATTGTCCCTTTTGGGATCAATTCTCACCTGCCAGCTGGGAAATTTCAGGGAAAAAAGTTATCCAGACTTGCAGCGTGTCTTCAAAAGTCAGACCCGGCAGCACCGGGCCAGCATTTCTACATGGCCACCACAGATGGAGCTAGGGGAAGTACCTGACTGTGTGAATAACAGAAAATGTGACCACCAGGGTGTAAACAAGTGGGGGGTTAGTTTTTCTCAGGCAGCAAGACATCCAGGAGTCAGAAGTCCAGGGCTGGCATTGAGACTCAGCGATGCCCTCGGGAACCTGGGCCTCTTTGTCTTGATACCCTGCCGTCTTCAGCATGGGGCTTGGTCCCCATCATCTCAAGATGGCTGGTACACACCCAGCTACAGCACAAAGGTCTCAGACCAAAAAAAGGGGGTGGAGTCGATAAAAGGGCAAAGGCCAAAATCAATCCTAACAAAGCGTTGTCCTTTTCTCTTGGAAAGGAAGACTTCCCAGGGAATTCCACTTACATCTCAAAGACCAGAAGTGCGTCCTGTTAGCCACCGCTTGCTGCAAGGATGGCTGGGAAAGTGAGCATTCTGTGATTGCCCGTTAAGAAAAGAGTTGGAAAGTTGTCAAGAATTCTAGCTGTGCTGTCTCGGTTTAGCGCAGACCCTTCTTCGGCAGGATACTGCTTACCTTCCTTCGCAGCCCCCGCACGTGTTCTGCTTGCAATCCCAGCCCCCGATGGTGGCTGTTTGTATGATTCTCAGCCATGTGAGGGCATCATGGGGAGGTGCTCCGGAATTTCTCACCTCTGGTCTAGGCCTTTCTAAGATCACCGCAGACCCAAACTTCCAGGCACCCCCCTCCTCAGCTACTTTGCCCCTTTCTTCATCTTTATAAAGCCTCTTCTTGGGGGCAGAACAAATATACAAAATGCTCAACAAACAATGGAAAGGTTCTCTTAAAAGTAGCTCTGACGCTATTAGCCATATTCTTGCCACAACCTTGGCTAAGACAGAAAATACTCTTTTCCCCCTACTCCATTTGTCCTCTTTTTCCTTTTGATGTACTGTGATAATTTCATACCATTTTTCAAGGCAGGCTATTGAAGTTCCAGGAGGTGAACTCTATTTACTACAATAAAATTAGTGATTTATGGAAAGACAGAATTCCACAATCCCCTAAACTCCCCCTCTTATCCCTAACTACGACGTCAACCAAGCACCCAGCATCCAGTATGGTTCAAAGGTCTGAATTGTATAGCAAAATAAATCATTTTTAAAATCCCAATAGTAATGTATGGTGGGAGCATTCTTAAGTTGAATTGAGTAAAGAGGAAGAGAGCAGATGCAGCCAACCTTGGCTACAGGATATTACTCAAGGTGATATGGGGCAGAGAAGATTGGATATTTAATGTCAATGAGACTGTGAGAGGGGGTGAAAAATTCCAGGTTCCACCGGAAAATAGGAAGGAAAAATTTAGGTCCCACAAGCCCTAGCCTATTTTTTCTTTCCTTCCCCTCTCCCTCCACCACTCTCCCTGTTTGCTTACCTTCCTCCTCCTCTCTCTGCCTCCCTTCCTGCCTGCTGCTCTATTTCCATGTCCACTGCTGAAGGCCCAGTGCATTTTTCAGCGGGGCCCTAACCGAGGTTCAGGGTTGACATTCTAATGTGTGCAGAACCCTGATCCCAAACTTGCTTATTCCTATGCACTTGATGTCATGCTTTGCATTACAATCTTCAAACCCAAATCTCTGCAGTATGCAGAGTGGCCTAGAGTCTGGGCTGAGTTTGTTTTGTTTGGGTACATTTACATAATCGAGCTGGTGTCTACTCCAGGAGGCTCAAGAATCGCGGAAAGAAAGGGTCTGTCCAGTGGCTGGTGGAGTAGCTTCACGGGTCTAGCTGATTCATGAGAGCAACTCACTTGGGTTCAAACAATGTATCTGGGCCCTCTACTAGATTCAGATGCCTCACTAGGTTTGGGGATGCAAAGGTCCACAACTTACAATCCTGCCTTTAGAAGTCTACTGTCTGGATGAGGTGGCTGACCTCCGAACCAATTATGTACCCATCTAGAAAAATCTAAATCCTCTCATACCGGTTTTTGCTTCTCATGCTTCAACATGCACACAGATCCCGAGGTTCTTATGAAAATATCA